>JARPMJ010003638.1:12500-62500 GCA_033366665.1 Phoxinus dragarum
CACACTGACACTGACACACACACTGACACTGACACACACACTGACACTGGACACACACACTGACACTGGACACACACAGTTCAGAAGCTCAGCACACACACCAGTGGACTAGAGGAGCTGGTCACGGACACGAGCTCTGTCCTCAGAGGTGTACTCCAGCAGAAGTGTGAAGTACTTCAGTCATTTTACTTGATTACTGTATTATTTTTGGCGATTTTTACTTTACTTGAGTAGCCTATAATTAAAAATCAATACTTTTACTTTTACTTAGCCTAATTCAATTTTTTAAGAAAAAAAGAAGAAGTACTTTTTACTCATTTTATTTACAGTCAAAAAGTACTCCTTTTTTGGAGATCACTTCATTCTATTTCCCTTGCGCTGATGCTCAGTTTTATAAATGTTATTTATCCTGCCAATGAGATCCGTTTTCACATTCCATGAAAGTGTTCAGACTTGTTCATTGGTCCTTTGGAAGAGACGTCATGTTGCATCTTTTATCACAATGCACAGCACATGGACCTGGGGCCTGTTTCAGAAAGGAGGTTAAGTGAAAACTCTGAGTATGTTAACCCCGAGATGAGGGAAACTCTGGGTTTTCCGTTTCAGAATGGGAGGTATATCAAACCCGAGAAAGCAGAGTAAGTCAAGCCCGCTTCAAAAAATGTGAAGGTGTAGATTGTCTGATGTGTAGAAAATATTAACATTGCCTCTGTAGGCCTCTCTGTGGCGCAGAAACTGTTTCTTCATCCCCATCACCCGGTGAAGATGAGCATTTGGTTGAGTAATAGGCCTACTATTTGTCATCATTTCTGGTGTATGAGTCGGCTACTTACAACTGCCTGGGACCAATGAAAAACCCAACCCAAAGTAAAATAAATGGCCATATCAAAAATATCCTATGGCTCTGATGAAGTCCCTCCAGGAATTCCCAGAAATGCTGCTGCACTGCTGGACACTGGATGATATTTAGTTATGTAATATGTCAAATGTTTGTAAAGTCAGGTAGCCTACACCCATGATATGCTCAAGCCTTGCCTGACTGAATCATGTTTTTATATTTCATTTTCAGCTGCTGCCACGTTCTTTTAATGACCTAGCCTAGATGTTCTTCCAGTGTCACCTCTGATATTATAACAGTTCGGTAAGCTACTCTAAAATAGTTATTAATTACTAACTACAAATGACATCTTCAACAGTGTAATTAGATTAATGTAATAATTACTATCTCTAGAAAGTATTGGTTTACTTATTACTAATTACTAAATCCCATATCAACCTCAACCACTTGAACAATACAAGGAGAAGACAAGAAACTGCACTTAAAGTGTGTAGAGGGAGAAGGTTACATTAAAAATATACCTTTTAAAAATGTATGTTAAATATGGTTTTACACAGAATTGTTCTATAGTCTATGCAGTAGCCTATTTAATGTAATTAAATAAGATTTTATTTTAAATTACAGAAGAATTAAGAGTAATTAAGAGTAATCCCTTTAATTAAATTACAATATTTAGATTACTTGGTAATTAATTACACCCAACACTGTATAACAGTAATTCCTCTTTGTGTCTGGCGCTGTTGCCATGGTGACTCATGATATCTGCGCTCCATTGATAATGGCTTTCTATAGTTGTGGTGCACGCGCTCAACTCAGAGTCAGTCAACTTAGAGTTGGTTGAACTAACTCATGTCAGCTGATCTGAAACCGAAAACTCAGAGTTTCCCATCTCAGGGTAAGTCAACTCATAGTTCAAGTTTTAACTCAGAGTTGGTTGAACCTCCTTATTGAAACCGGCCCCCTGGACATTAGAGAAATGATAACAGTCCAGAAACACACAAAAGTCAGCTTCTGCTTAAGTTAAATCCGAGGTTTTACAACTTTGAGTTGCATGGGCAGTAGATAGTAGTCTTATAGTTTGATAATTAAATACAATTAAATACAAACAAACAGTTCTAAAGCAGGATAAAACCTTGCGGTTCATTCACTTCATGTTTTAGAGATTAAAAGCTTAAACAAGAATCTCTAGTTTTCATTCCTGCTGTTACTTTTACTTCTGTAATACTCAAGTAGGCCTACAATTTTAATGTGGTACTTTTTTTACTTTTACTCAAGTATGATTCTGGCCATATACTTTTACTTTTAATTGAGTAATATTTTCCCTCAGTACTTGTACTTTCATTTGAGTAAATTTATTTTGTACTTTTTACACCTCTGTAATATTCCAGCAACAACACAACACGCTGACCTCAGTCTGACCTCAGTCTGACCTTTGACCCCTGAGCCGCTGAAACACCAGAGAACTGAAGATCTGTGTCTGTGAACTGAGCTCCTGTATGTTTAACATAATCTCTTCATGTTTTATTTTACATACCATAAGCACATATACAATGTTGAAGTAATAGTTCTCAATCTCACTTCTGCTGAATACTGATGATCTTAAAGCTTCAATCGTAAAATAAAAGCCACAACTTTATTTTGAATGTCCTTGAAAAGCGAGGAGTATTTTATTTGTTGTGAAGCACATAAAACACGATTTATGATTTGTGTAGTTGTTGATGACTCGACAGCGCCACACTGTGGATACGCAGGTTCTGAGACCACGACACTTCCGCTCAGTTACCATGACAACAGCGGCGCGTCCCCGCGAGCCCACACTCCTGTTGTGTCTCCGAGCAACATCAAAGCGAGGTCAGCGGGAACACAGCAGACCTCGACACTAGCGTCACCGAGTCTCTGTTCCTCTCGCTCGGTCCTGCTGAGAAACACTCATGGATTCCTCTCGAACTTTACCTGCTCTGAACACTGACGCAGACCTGAAGCTGAAAGTAGAAAACAGAAAGAAAAACGTGTTTGTAACGCAGTTAGAGGAGCACAGGTATGCTTACTTTATTGAGTTTCACTGCTCTAACCCAGTTATAAACCAGTTTACTGCTCTAACCCAGTTATAAACCAGTTTACTGCGGTGATCTATGTTGGTCTGTTGTTTTTGTCATGACAGAGAGCAGAAGGATGAGCATATAACGCACATTCCTGTAATAACACAGGTGTGTATGAGACCGACTACAGCACACACACACACACACACACACACACACACACACACACACACACGCGCGCGCACACACACGCGCGCACACACACACGCGCGCGCACACACGCACACACACACACACACACACACACACACACACACACACACACACACACACACAGACGCACACACACACACACACACACACACACACACACACACACACAGACAAATCTGTGTGTAGGATTTACTCAGAAATCATTTTCACTCCGAAATAGCTAGTTTCACAAATAATTACACAGAAACGTCAAGTATGGCTTAAAGGGGTCATGACATGGTTTTTTTTATTTTATTATTATGTTCCCTTAGGTGCAATTATAGTATTACTATAGTTTTTTTTACAAAAAACTTTTAAAATGTAGTGATTTATGACCTTTTCCCACCCTGTTTCTCATCCTCTGATTCAAACAGTCTGTTTTGGGGGTGTTTCCCCTTTAAGAGTTCAGTGTTAACGCCCACTGTTATGATTGGCTAACGTCAGTGCCTATACATCAATTATTAACGCCCCCAGCCAGAACCTGTGCGGATTCGGCGCAACTGTTTAGTAGCCGGTGATGCATACGAAGCGATGGCTCTTGCAATGATAAAACCTTATTATGTTTGAGCCGGAATCAGAGGAAAATGAACCATCACCACAACAACGAAGATTGGATCAGCCCGTGTCAACATGGAAAGTGAAACTATTTTGAATTAATAAAAAAAAATTAACCCGAGACACTTGAAAACGGATTATTGTTGCATAATTATCCTATAGCTTCATTTGCTAACAGTTTAACATTATTTAACTAATTCCAATGACATGATAGGGTGTACCACGGACAAAAATGCATGCACAGGCCATTATTTGAAGATGCAGCATGATAAAGGCAACATTTTTAATTTTCTATCACATGTAGGCCTAACGTACTAGACAGGCGACATATTTTCAAGATTCTCTTATACAAATGTGTTTATATTAGCCAGTGATAAAAAGTAAGTTTGCGTCGTCGTTATTGAGCCCAGACTCGGCACGGACTTATCTTTGAGCAACAGTTTTCTGGCAAAGCTCAAACACAGTCATCCTTATAATGTACAGAACAAACGCTTAAATTAACACTGCCGTGACTGAGACGTCCGCAAAAAATAAAGTGCATCCATTTTTCCCTGACGACTGGATCTTTCGCAGCGTATTCACAGATGTTGTTTGTCCACAGCCAGGAACAGCACATCTGCGGCGTCGTAATCTCCCTGTACACAGACCCACTCGCTGTGCGTCGACTGAACACTTGTGAGGCGCGCGGCGATACGAAATGAGCGTAGTTGTCTTGCGCTTTAAGCGTAGTTGCCTTGGGCTGGAGGCGGGTCGTATGCAAACGCTGGTACGTCACTTCGTACCGTGACGTCACTTCTTACCATGGATCCAGAACGAGCTGTATTTAGAGCTTGATTAAATAAATGATTCGTTTATAATGGGGAGGACGTCTTAAGCTATGAAACTTGCAGGACGTTTTAATGGTACAAAGACCTCTTATATACCAAAAGATCCAGGCAAATTTGGTTTCTCATGTCATGACCCCTTTAAACATTACACAGGGGCCTAAAACTGTATGACTGCACTGTGACAACAACACCTTAAAATACACAACACAACCCAACACAATACAAACAACACAACACAATACAACACAATACAACACAAAACAACACAAAACAACACAACACCTTAAAATACACAACACAACACAACACAATACAATACAACACAACACAATACAACACAATACAACACAAAACCAACACAAAACAACACAACACAACACCACACACACACAACCAACACCAAACCAACACACAACCAAACAACCACCAACACAACCACAACACAACACCAACACAACACAATACAACACAAAACAACACAATACAATACAACACAACACAACACAACACAACACAACACAACACAACACAACAACACAACACAACACAAAACAACACACACAACACAACACAACCAACACAACACACACAACACAACACAACACAACACAAACAACACAACACAAACACAACACAAACAACACAACACAACACAACACAACACAACACAACACAACACAACACAACACAACACAACACAAACAACACAAACCACAACACAACACAACACACAACACAACACAACACAACAACAACCACCACACACACAACACAACACAACACAAACAACACAACACAAACACAACACAACACAACACAACACAACACAACAAACAACAACACAACACAACACAAAACAACACAACACAACACAACACAACACAACACAACACAACACAACACAACACAACACAACACAACACACACACACAACACAACACAACACAACACAACACCACAACAACACACACAACACAACACCACACAACACACAACAACACACAACACAACACAACACAACACAACACAAACAACACAAAACAACACAACACAAACCACCAACACAACACAACACAACACAACACAAAACAACACAACACAACACAACACAAAACAACACAACACAACACAACACAACACAACACAACACAACACAACCACACACACACAAAACAACACACACAACACAACACAACACAACACAACACAACACAACACAACACAACAACACAACACAACACAACACAACACAACACAAACACAACACAACACAACACAACACAAAACAACACAAACACAACACAACACAAAACAACACAACACAACACAACACAACACAACACAACACAACACAACACAACACAACACAACACAAAACAACACAACACAACACAACACAACACAACACAACACAACACAAAACAACACAACACAACACAACACAACACAAACAACACAACACAACACAAAACAAAACAACACAACACAACACAACACAAAACAACACAACACAACACAACACAACACAAAACACACAACACAACACAACACAACACAACACAACACAACACAACACAACACACCACAACACAACACAACACAACACAAAACAACACAACACAACACAACACAACACAACACAACACAACACAACACAACACAACACAAAACAACACAACACAACACAACACAAACAACACAACACAACACACACAAAACAACACAACACAACACAACACAAAAACAACACAACACAACACAACACAACACAACACAAAACAAACAAAACAACACAACCACAAAACAACACAACACAACACAAAACAACACAACACAACACAACACAACACAACACAACACAACACAACACAAAACAACACAACACAACACAACACAACACAACACACCACAACACAACACAACACCAACACAACACAAAACAACACAACACAACACAAAACAACACAACACAACACAAAACAACACAACACAACACAAAACAACACAACACAACACAACACAACACAACACAACACAACACAAAACAACACAACACAACACAACACAACACAAAACCAAAACAAAACAAAACAACACAAAACAACACACACAACACAACACAACACAACACAACACAAAACAACACAACACAACACAACACAAAACAACACAACACAACACAAAACAACACAAAACAACACAAACACAACACAAAACAACACAAACACACAACACAACACAACACACAACACAACACAACACAAAACAACACAACACAACACAACACAAAACAACACAACACAACACAAACAAACAACACAACACAACACAACACAAAACAACACAACACAACACAAAACAACACAACACAACACAACACAACACAACACAACACAAAACAAAACAAAACAAAACAACACAAAACAACACAACACAACACAACAAACAACACAACACAACACAACACAACCAACACACACAACACAAAACAACACAACACAACACAACACAAAACAACACAACACAACACAAAACACACAACACAACAACACAACACAAAACAACACACAACAACACAACACAAAACAACACAACACAACACAACACAAAACAACACAACACACACAACACAAAACAACACAACACAACACAAAACAAAACAACACAACACAACACAACACAAACAACACAACACAACACAACACAAAACAACACAACACAACACAACACAACACAACACAACACAACACAAAACAACACAACACAACACAACACAAAACACAACACAACACAACACAACACAACACAACACAACACAACACAAAACAACACAACACAACAACAACACAACAACACAACACAACACAACACAACACAACACAACACAACACAACACAAAACAACACAACACAACACAACACAAACAACACAAAACAACACAACACAACACAACACAACACAACACAACACAAACAACACAACACAACAACAACACAACACAACACAAACACAACACAACACAACACAACACAAAACAACACAACACAACACAACACAACACAACACAACACAACACAACACAAAACAACACAAACACAACACAACACAAAACAACACAACACACACAACACAACACAAACACACACAACACAAAACAACACAACACAACACAACACAACACAACACAAAACAACACAACACAACACAACACAACACAAAACAACACAAAACAACACAACACAACACAACACAAAACAACACAAAACAACACAACACAACACAACACAACACAAAACAACACAACACAACACAACACAACACAACACAAAACAACACAACACAACACAACACAACACAACACAAAACAACACAACACAACACAACACAACACAACACAACACAACACAAAACACACAACACAAAACAACACACAACAACACAACACAACACAACACAACACAACACAAAACAAAACAACACAACACAAAACAACACAACACAACACAACACAACACAACACAAAACAACACAACACAACACAACACAACACAAAACAACACAACACAAAACAACACAACACAAAACAACACAACACAAAACACACACAACACAACACAACACAACACAAAACAAACACAACACAACAACAAAACAACCAACACAACACAAACAACACAACACAAAACAACACAACACAACACAACACAACACAACACAACACAACACAAAACAACACAACACAACACACACAAACAACACAAAACAACACAACACAACACAACACAAAACAACACACCAACACAACACAAAACAACACAACACAACACAACACAACACAAAACAACACAACACAACACAACACAAAAACAACACAACACAACACAACACAAAACAACACAACACAACACAACACAAAACAACACAACCAACACAACACAACACAAAACAACACAACACAACACAACACAACACAACACAAAACAACACAACACAACACAACACAAAACAACACAACACAACACAACACAACACAAAAACAACACAACACAACACAACACAACACAAAACAACACAACACAACACAACACAACACAACACAACACAAAACAACACAACACAAAACAACACAACACAACACAACACAACACAAAACACACAACACAACACAAAACAACACAACACAACACAACACAACACAAAACAAACACAACACAACACAACACCAAAACAACACAACACAACACAAAACAACACAACACAACACAAAACAACACAACACAACACAACACAACACAACACACCACAACACAACACAACACAACACAACACAACACAACACAAAACAACACAACACAACACAACACAACACAACACAACACAAAACACACAACACAACACAAAACAACACAACACAACACAACACAAAACAACACAACACACACAACACAACACAACACAACACCCAAACACCACACAACACAAAACAACACAACACAACACAACACAACACAACACAACACCACCACAACACAACACAACACCAACACAACACACCCCAACACAACCCAACACAACACACAACAACACAACACAACACAAACACACAAAACAACACAACACCAAACACCACAACACACCCACACCACAACACAACACACCACAACACAACACACCACAACACAACACAACACAACACAACACAACACAACACAAAACACACACCAACACCACACAACACAACACAACACAACACAACACAACACAAAACAACACCACACCAAAACAACACAACACAACACAACACCACACAAAACAACACAACACAACACAACACAACACAACACAAAACAACACAACACAACACAAAACAACACAACACAACACAACACAACACAAAACAACACAACACAACACAAACAACACAAACACAACACAACACAACACAACAACCACACACAACACAAAACAAAACAAAACAACACAACACAAAACAACACAACACAACCAACACAACACACAACCACAACACAACACCACACAACACAACACAACACCAACACACAACACCCACACAACACAACACAACCACACAACACAACACAACACAACACAAACCACAACACAACACAACACAACACAACACAAAACAACACAACACAACACAACACAACACAACACAACACAACACAAACACAAAACAACACAACACACACAACACAAAACAACACAACACAACACAACACAACACAACACAAAACAACACAACACAACACAACACAAAACAACACCAACACAACACAACAACAACACAACACAACACACCACAACACAACAACAAACACAACACAACACAACACAACACAAAACAACACAACACAACACAACACAACACAAAACAACACAACCCAACACAAAACAACACAACACAACACAACACAAAACAACACAACACAACACAACACAAAACAACACAACACAACACAAAACAACACAACAAACACAACACAACACAACACAAAACAACACAACACAACACAACACAACACAACACAAAACAACACAACACAACACAACACAAAACAACACAACACAACACAACACAAAACAACACAACACAACACAAAACAACACAACACAACACAACACAACACAAAACAACACAACACAACACAACACAACACAACACAAAACAACACAACACAACACAAAACAACACAACACAACACAACACAAAACAACACAACACAACACAACACAAAACAAAACAACACAACACAAAACAACACAACACAACACAACACAAAACAACACAACACAACACAAACACAACACAAAACAACACAACAGCAAAACAACACAAAACAAAACAACACAACACAACACAAAACAACACAACACAACACAACACAACACAACACAAAACAACACAACACAACACAACACAACACAAAACAACACAACACAACACAAAACAACACAACACAAAACAACACAACACAACACAACACAACACAAAACAACACAACACAACACAACACAACACAAAACAACACAACACAACACAAAACAAAACAACACAACACAACACAACACAACACAAAACAACACAACACAACACAACACAACACAAAACAACACAACACAACACAACACAACACAATACAACACACCACAACACAACACAACACAACACAACACAACACAACACAAAACAACACAACACAACACAACACAACACAAAACAACACAACACAACACAAAACAAAACAACACAACACAACACAACACAAAACAACACAACACAACACAACACAAAACAACACAACACAAAACAACACAACACAACACAACACAAACACAACACAACACAATACAACACACCACAACACAACACAAAACAACACAACACAACACAACACAAAACAACACAAATACAACACAACACAATACAACACAACACAACACAACACAACACAACACAATACAACACAACACAATACAAACTTTATTTGTAAAGCACATTTAAAACAACCATGGTTGGCCAATGTGCTAGACATATTTCAGAAAGATGAACAAAAACAAACATTCAAAACAAGGGACAAAACTAGAAAAATAAAATACTCTCAAGCAGGTTTAAAGCCACTGAATAAAAGTGAGTTAAGTCGTGTTTTAAAAGTGTGAAGGCTGGGGCAAGCGGGCATGCGGAGGCAGATCACTGCACAGCTTGGGCCGATCTCCCCTGTTTTCAGCCGCGCTCGAGGGACAGAAGAGTAGCTGGTCAGCAGACCCTAATGACCTCAGGAGCGAGCGCTTCAGCAGTGCAGAGATATAAGCCGGGGCTGGACCATAAAGGGACTTAAAAACAAACAACAGAACCTTATAATGTATTCTTAAACAAACCGGTAGCCAATGAAGGGAGGCAAGAGCTGGCGTAATGTGATCGCGTTTGCGAGCTCCGGTAAGGAGTCGAGCGGCAGCATTTTGAACTATTTGTAATCTGGACAGGGAGGCCTGGTTAATACATATAAAGCATTACAATAATCAGGCGAGTGGTGATAACAGCATGTAACCCTCTCCAAATCAGCAAAAGATAAAAAAGTCTTTAGTTTGGTAAGCAGCCTGAGTTGAAAGAAATTAGCTTTTACAACGGAATTGATCCGCTTCTCTAGTTGAAAATCTTAAACACCGAGGTTAGTTACCATGGACTTGGCATAGGCTGTCAGAGGACCAGGTCCAATTGGGAGGCGCCAGTAGAACTGCGACGTCTAAATATCATGACTTCGGTTTTACTTTCATTAAAATGTAAAAAGTTTAAAGCGATTCAGGCTTTAATGTCATAAAAACAATCTAACAGTCTTTTTAGGGAATGATCTCCCTTACTTTTTATAGGCAAGTAGATCTGTCAATCATCTGCATAAAAATGGAAACTGAAGTTATGCTTCTTTAAGATGGATCCAAGCAAATTAAAGCGAGAACAGAATCGGCCCCAGAGTAGAGCCCTGAGGACCTCCACATGTCAGTGGTGCTGCGGGGAAGTAGAGCCGCCAGAGTTAGGTTTGGGACGCCTGGGTTTTAGTGGGGCAATTTTGTCGAGAATTTGTTTACAGGTAAATAAAAAAGAGGGAATCAACTCATCTGTACCTAGACAAGCGGAGGACCCTATAGTCTCCATAACAACACTAACCGTCTCAGAGAACTGGTTTATTCATCCAGAGGCGAGGCGAGTGCATTGCTTAACAGTATTGCTTCGAAAGGAAACAGGTGCATGAGAAGACAGCTTCATGTATTTCAATTATGTAAAATAGGCAAACTGCATGAAGGTCTAATGTGTGGCCATGGATCTGTGTCGGCAACTTACAAATTGTGTAAGGTTAAAAGCGTGTGATTAGATTTAAAAAAATCTTTAGCCAGCAGATTCGTAGGATACATGATACATGAATGTTCACTCTTGCGAGTAATTAGTAACTTATGCGAGTAACGCGGCGCACTGATGATATTTACGCTACGCCATGACGTTCCAAGTTGCGTAAGTTGCGTTTTAGGCGTAAGTAGAATCCGTATGTTCGTTTGGCCAGAAGACTGGCTGGTTATGTACTTGCTGTAACCAGATGTATTTTGGATCATTTTTAACTCAAAAAAGTTAAAGAATGCAGCTTTAAAGTGTACAGTCTGGAATGAATGCGCTAGGCTTTCAGTGAATGTAGTCAGATGTGATGATCTGTGGTGTGATGAGATGTGATGAGATGAGATGTGATGAGATGAGATGAGATGAGATGAGATGAGATGAGATGTGATGATCTGTGGTGTGATGATCTGTGTGTGTGTGATGAGATGAGATGAGATGAGATGAGATGAGATGAGATGTGATGATCTGTGGTGTGATGATCTGTGTGATGTGATGATCTGTGGTGTGATGAGATGTGATGATCTGTGGTTGTGATGTGATGATCTGTGGTGTGATGAGATGTGATGTGATGATCTGTGGTGTGATGAGATGAGATGTGATGATCTGTGGTGTGATGAGATGTGATGTGATGAGATGAGATGTGATGATCTGTGGTGTGATGTGATGATCTGTGATGAGATGTGATGTGATGAGATGTGATGATCTGTGGTGTGATGTGATGATCTGTGATGAGATGTGATGTGATGAGATGTGATGATCTGTGGTGTGATGTGATGATCTGTGATGAGATGTGATGTGATGAGATGTGATGTGATGAGATGAGATGTGATGTGATGAGATGTGATGATCTGTGGTGTGATGTGATGATCTGTGGTGTGATGAGATGTGATGAGATGTGATGATCTGTGGTGTGATGTGATGATCTGTGGTGTGATGAGATGTGATGAGATGAGATGAGATGTGATGATCTGTGGTGTGATGTGATGAGATGTGATGTGATGAGATGTGATGTGATGAGATGTGATGATCTGTGGTGTGATGTGATGATCTGTGGTGTGATGAGATGTGATGAGATGAGATGTGATGTGATGATCTGTGGTGTGATGAGATGTGATGAGATGTGATGAGATGAGATGTGATGAGATGAGATGAGATGAGATGAGATGAGATGAGATGTGATGAGATGTGATGAGATGTGATGATCTGTGGTGTGATGTGATGAGATGAGATGTGATGAGATGTGATGAGATGAGATGTGATGATCTGTGGTGTGATGTGATGATCTGTGATGAGATGAGATGAGATGAGATGAGATGTGATGAGATGAGATGAGATGAGATGAGATGAGATGAGATGTGATGAGATGAGATGAGATGTGATGAGATGTGATGAGATGAGATGAGATGAGATGTGATGAGATGAGATGAGATGAGATGAGATGAGATGTGATGAGATGAGATGAGATGTGATGAGATGTGATGAGATGAGATGTGAGATCTGTGGTGTGATGTGATGATCTGTGATGAGATGAGATGTGATGAGATGTGATGTGATGAGATGATCTGTGGTGTGATGATCTGTGGTGTGATGTGATGATCTGTGGTGTGATGAGATGAGATGTGATGTGATGATCTGTGGTGTGATGATCTGTGGTGTGATGAGATGTGATGTGATGATCTGTGGTGTGATGATCTGTGATGTGATGATCTGTGGTGTGATGATCTGTGGTGTGATGAGATGTGATGTGATGTGATGTGATGTGATGTGATGTGATGTGATGAGATGTGATGTGATGTGATGTGATGATCTGTGGTGTGATGTGATGATCTGTGGTGTGATGATCTGTGGTGTGATGATCTGTGGTGTGATGTGATGAGATGAGATGATCTGTGGTGTGATGTGATGAGATGTGATGATCTGTGGTGTGATGTGATGATCTGTGGGTGTGATGATCTGTGGTGTGATGATCTGTGGTGTGATGTGATGAGATGAGATGTGATGAGATGAGATGTGATGATCTGTGGTGTGATGAGATGAGATGAGATGTGGTGTGATGATCTGTGGTGTGATGATCTGTGGTGTGATGATCTGTGGTGTGATGTGATGAGATGTTGATGAGATGAGATGTGATGATCTGTGGTGTGATGTGATGAGATGTGATGATCTGTGGTGTGATGTGATGATCTGTGGTGTGATGAGATGATCTGTGGTGTGATGTGATGATCTGTGGTGTGATGTGATGATCTGTGGTGTGATGAGATGAGATGTGATGTGATGATCTGTGGTGTGATGAGATGTGATGTGATGAGATGAGATGTGATGAGATGAGATGAGATGAGATGAGATGAGATGTGATGAGATGTGATGAGATGAGATGAGATGTGATGATCTGTGGTGTGATGAGATGATCTGTGGTGTGATGATCTGTGGTGTGATGATCTGTGGTGTGATGAGATGATCTGTGGTGTGATGAGATGTGGTGTGATGATCTGTGGTGTGATGATCTGTGGTGTGATGAGATGTGGTGTGATGTGATGATCTGTGGTGTGATGATCTGTGGTGTGATGTGATGATCTGTGGTGTGATGATCTGTGGTGTGATGATCTGTGGTGTGATGAGATGTGATGATCTGTGGTGTGATGATCTGTGGTGTGATGTGATGATCTGTGGTGTGATGATCTGTGGTGTGATGTGATGATCTGTGGTGTGATGAGATGTGGTGTGATGATCTGTGGTGTGATGATCTGTGGTGTGATGATCTGTGGTGTGATGAGATGTGATGAGATGAGATGAGATGTGATGATCTGTGGGTGTGATGAGATGTGGTGTGATGATCTGTGGTGTGATGAACTGTGGTGTGATGAGATGTGATGTGATTGAGATGAGATGTGATGAGATGAGATGTGATGATCTGTGGTGTGATGATCTGTGGTGTGATGATCTGTGGTGAGATGAGATGATCTGTGATGTGATGAGATGTGATGATCTGTGGTGTGATGTGATGATCTGTGGTGTGATGAGATGAGATGAGATGTGATGATCTGTGGTGTGATGTGATGATCTGTGGTGAGATGAGATGTGGTGTGATGTGATGATCTGTGATGTGATGAGATGAGATGTGATGATCTGTGGTGTGATGATCTGTGGTGTGATGAGATGTGGTGTGATGATCTGTGGTGTGATGATCTGTGGTGTGATGAGATGTGGTGTGATGATCTGTGGTGTGATGATCTGTGGTGTGATGAGATGAGATGAGATGATCTGTGATGTGATGAGATGTGATGAGATGAGATGTGATGATCTGTGATGTGATGAGATGATCTGTGGTGTGATGAGATGTGATGAGATGAGATGTGATGATCTGTGATGTGATGAGATGATCTGTGGTGTGATGTGATGAGATGTGATGAGATGTGATGAGATGTGATGAGATGATCTGTGATGTGATGAGATGAGATGTGATGTGATGAGATGTGATGAGATGAGATGTGATGATCTGTGGTGTGATGAGATGTGATGAGATGAGATGTGATGATCTGTGGTGTGATGAGATGTGATGAGATGTGATGAGATGAGATGTGATGATCTGTGATGAGATGAGATGAGATGATCTGTGATGTGATGAGATGTGATGATCTGTGGGTGTGATGAGATGTGATGAGATGAGATGAGATGTGATGTGATGTGATGAGATGAGATGTGATGAGATGTGATGTGATGTGATGAGATGAGATGTGATGAGATGTGATGAGATGTGATGTGATGAGATGAGATGTGATGATCTGTGGTGTGATGTGAATGTGATGAGATGAGATGTGATGAGATGAGATGTGATGAGATGAGATGTGATGATCTGTGGTGTGATGAGATGTGGTGTGATGATCTGTGGTGTGATGAGATGAGATGTGATAATCTGTGGTGTGATGATCTGTGGTGAGATAAGATGATCTGTGATGTGATGAGATGAGATGAGATGAGATGAGATGTGATGAGATGTGATGATCTGTGGTGTGGTGTGATGATCTGTGGTGTGATGAGATGTGGTGTGATGATCTGTGGTGTGATGATCTGTGGTGTGATGATCTGTGGTGTGATGAGATGATCTGTGATGTGATGAGATGTGATGTGATGAGATGAGATGTGATGAGATGTGATGATCTGTGGGTGTGATGAGATGATCTGTGATGTGATGAGATGTGATGTGATGAGATGAGATGAGATGTGATGAGATGTGATGATCTGTGGTGTGGTGTGATGATCTGTGGTGTGATGATCTGTGGTGTGATGATCTGTGGTGTGATGAGATGATCTGTGATGAGATGAGATGTGATGTGATGAGATGAGATGAGATGTGATGAGATGAGATGAGATGTGATGTGATGAGATGTGATGTGATGAGATGTGATGATCTGTGGTGTGATGAGATGAGATGAGATGTGATGAGATGTGATGATCTGTGGGTGTGATGATCTGTGGTGTGATGAGATGTGGTGTGATGATCTGTGGTGTGATGATCTGTGGTGTGATGATCTGTGGTGTGATGTGATGTGATGTGATGATCTGTGGTTGTGATGTGATGATCTGTGGTGTGATGAGATGAGATGTGATTGAGATGAGATGAGATGTGATGATCTGTGGTGTGATGAGATGTGGTGTGATGATCTGTGGTGTGATGTGATGATCTGTGGTGTGATGAGATGAGATGTGATGAGATGAGATGAGATGAGATGAGATGTGATGATCTGTGGTGTGATGAGATGAGATGAGATGAGATGAGATGTGATGAGATGTGATGATCTGTGGTGTGGTGTGATGATCTGTGGTGTGATGATCTGTGGTGTGATGATCTGTGGTGTGATGATCTGTGGTGTGATGTGATGAGATGTGATGTGATGAGATGAGATGTGATGATCTGTGGTGTGATGTGATGATCTGTGGTGTGATGATCTGTGGTGTGATGAGATGAGATGTGATGAGATGAGATGAGATGTGATGATCTGTGGTGTGATGAGATGTGGTGTGATTTGAGATGAGATGAGATGAGATGAGATGAGATGAGATGTGATGTGATGATCTGTGGTGTGATGAGATGTGATGTGATGTGATGGTGATGTGATGAGATGAGATGAGATGAGATGTGATGATCTGTGGTGTGATGAGATGAGATGTGATGAGATGAGATGAGATGTGATGATCTGTGGTGTGATGAGATGTGATGTGATGTGATGAGATGAGATGAGATGTGATGATCTGTGGTGTGATGTGATGTGATGTGATGTGATGAGATGTGATGAGATGAGATGTGATGATCTGTGGTGTGATGAGATGTGGTGTGATGATCTGTGGTGTGATGTGATGATCTGTGGTGTGATGAGATGAGATGTGATGAGATGAGATGAGATGTGATGAGATGTGATGTGATGAGATGTGATGATCTGTGGTGTGATGAGATGAGATGAGATGAGATGTGATGAGATGTGATGATCTGTGGTGTGATGATCTGTGGTGTGATGAGATGTGGTGTGATGATCTGTGGTGTGATGAGATGTGATGATCTGTGGTGTGATGTGATGTGATGTGATGATCTGTGGTGTGATGAGATGTGGTGTGATGATCTGTGGTGTGATGTGATGTGATGTGATGATCTGTGGTGTGATGTGATGATCTGTGGTGTGATGATCTGTGGTGTGATGAGATGAGATGTGATGAGATGAGATGAGATGTGGTGTGATGTGATGATCTGTGGTGTGATGAGATGAGATGAGATGAGATGTGATGATCTGTGGTGTGATGTGATGAGATGTGATGAGATGAGATGTGGTGTGATGATCTGTGGTGTGATGTGATGATCTGTGGTGTGATGAGATGAGATGTGATGAGATGAGATGAGATGAGATGTGATGTGATGTGATGAGATGAGATGTGATGAGATGAGATGTGATGAGATGAGATGTGATGATCTGTGGTGTGATGATCTGTGGTGTGATGAGATGTGATGAGATGAGATGTGATGAGATGAGATGAGATGTGATGATCTGTGGTGTGATGTGATGAGATGAGATGTGATGTGATAATCTGTGGTGTGATGAGATGAGATGTGATGAGATGTGATGATCTGTGGTGTGATGTGATGATCTGTGGTGTGATGAGATGAGATGTGATGAGATGTGATGTGATGATCTGTGGTGTGATGTGATGATCTGTGGTGTGATGAGATGAGATGAGATGAGATGAGATGAGATGAGATGAGATGAGATGTGATGAGATGAGATGAGATGTGATGATCTGTGGTGTGATGAGATGTGATGAGATGAGATGAGATGTGATGATCTGTGGTGTGATGAGATGTGATGTGATGTGATGTGATGTGATGAGATGAGATGTGATGATCTGTGGTGTGATGAGATGAGATGAGATGAGATGTGATGAACTGTGGTGTGATGAGATGTGATGTGATGTGATGTGATGTGATGAGATGAGATGTGATGATCTGTGGTGTGATGAGATGAGATGAGATGTGATGTGATGTGATGTGATGTGATGTGATGTGATGAGATGAGATGAGATGTGATGTGATGAGATGAGATGAGATGAGATGAGATGTGATGATCTGTGGTGTGATGAGATGAGATGAGATGAGATGTGATGATCTGTGGTGTGATGTGATGAGATGAGATGAGATGAGATGTGATGTGATGTGATGTGATGTGATGTGATGAGATGAGATGTGATGTGATGAGATGAGATGTGATGATCTGTGGTGTGATGTGATGATCTGTGGTGTGATGAGATGATCTGTGGTGTGATGAGATGTGATGATCTGTGGTGTGATGTGATGATCTGTGGTGTGATGAGATGATCTGTGGTGTGATGAGATGTGATGATCTGTGGTGTGATGTGATGATCTGTGGTGTGATGAGATGATCTGTGGTGTGATGAGATGAGATGAGATGTGATGAGATGAGATGTGATGAGATGAGATGAGATGTGATGAGATGAGATGAGATGTGATGAGATGAGATGTGATGAGATGAGATGTGATGATCTGTGGTGTGATGAGATGAGATGTGATTGAGATGAGATGAGATGAGATGAGATGTGATGAGATGTGATGAGATGAGATGATCTGTGGTGTGATGTGATGTGATGATCTGTGGTGTGATGAGATGATCTGTGGTGTGGTGTGATGAGATGATCTGTGGTGTGATGAGATGTGATGATCTGTGGTGTGATGTGATGATCTGTGGTGTGATGAGATGATCTGTGGTGTGATGAGATGATCTGTGGTGTGATGAGATGTGATGATCTGTGGTGTGATGAGATGATCTGTGGTGTGATGAGATGTGATGATCTGTGGTGTGATGAGATGATCTGTGGTGTGATGAGATGTGGTGTGATGAGATGAGATGTGATGAGATGAGATGATCTGTGGTGTGATGAGATGATCTGTAGTGTGATGATCTGTGGTGTGATGTGATGAGATGAGATGTGATGATCTGTGGTGTGATGAGATGTGATGATCTGTGGTGTGATGATCTGTGGTGTGATGATCTGTGGTGTGATGATCTGTGGTGTGATGATCTGTGGTGTGATGATCTGTGGTGTGATGATCTGTGATGAGATGTGATGATCTGTGGTGTGATGTGATTGATCTGTGGTGTGATGAGATGAGATGTGATGAGATGAGATGAGATGAGATGAGATGAGATGTGATGTGATGTGATGAGATGAGATGTGATGAGATGAGATGTGATGAGATGAGATGTGATGATCTGTGGTGTGATGATCTGTGGTGTGATGAGATGTGATGAGATGAGATGTGATGAGATGAGATGAGATGTGATGATCTGTGGTGTGATGTGATGAGATGAGATGTGATGTGATAATCTGTGGTGTGATGAGATGAGATGTGATGAGATGTGATGATCTGTGGTGTGATGTGATGATCTGTGGTGTGATGAGATGAGATGTGATGAGATGTGATGTGATGATCTGTGGTGTGATGTGATGATCTGTGGTGTGATGAGATGAGATGAGATGAGATGAGATGAGATGAGATGAGATGAGATGAGATGTGATGAGATGAGATGAGATGTGATGATCTGTGGTGTGATGAGATGTGATGAGATGAGATGAGATGTGATGATCTGTGGTGTGATGAGATGTGATGTGATGTGATGTGATGTGATGAGATGAGATGTGATGATCTGTGGTGTGATGAGATGAGATGAGATGAGATGTGATGAACTGTGGTGTGATGAGATGTGATGTGATGTGATGTGATGTGATGAGATGAGATGTGATGATCTGTGGTGTGATGAGATGAGATGAGATGTGATGTGATGTGATGTGATGTGATGAGATGAGATGAGATGTGATGTGATGAGATGAGATGAGATGAGATGAGATGAGATGTGATGATCTGTGGTGTGATGAGATGAGATGAGATGAGATGTGATGATCTGTGGTGTGATGTGATGAGATGAGATGAGATGAGATGTGATGTGATGTGATGTGATGTGATGTGATGAGATGAGATGAGATGTGATGTGATGAGATGAGATGTGATGTGATGAGATGAGATGTGATGATCTGTGGTGTGATGTGATGATCTGTGGTGTGATGAGATGATCTGTGGTGTGATGAGATGTGATGATCTGTGGTGTGATGTGATGATCTGTGGTGTGATGAGATGATCTGTGGTGTGATGAGATGTGATGATCTGTGGTGTGATGTGATGATCTGTGGTGTGATGAGATGATCTGTGGTGTGATGAGATGAGATGAGATGTGATGAGATGAGATGTGATGTGATGAGATGAGATGAGATGTGATGAGATGAGATGAGATGAGATGTGATGAGATGAGATGTGATGAGATGAGATGTGATGATCTGTGGTGTGATGAGATGAGATGTGATGAGATGAGATGAGATGAGATGAGATGTGATGAGATGTGATGAGATGAGATGATCTGTGTGTGATGTGATGTGATGATCTGTGGTGATGAGATGATCTTGGTGTGGTGTGATGAGATGATCTGTGGTGTGATGAGATGTGATGATCTGTGGTGTGATGTGATGATCTGTGGTGTGATGAGATGATCTGTGGTGTGATGAGATGATCTGTGGTGTGATGAGATGTGATGATCTGTGGTGTGATGAGATGATCTGTGGTGTGATGAGATGTGATGATCTGTGGTGTGATGAGATGATCTGTGGTGTGATGAGATGTGGTGTGATGAGATGAGATGTGATGAGATGAGATGATCTGTGGTGTGATGAGATGATCTGTAGTGTGATGATCTGTGGTGTGATGTGATGAGATGAGATGTGATGATCTGTGGTGTGATGAGATGTGATGATCTGTGGTGTGATGATCTGTGGTGTGATGATCTGTGGTGTGATGATCTGTGGTGTGATGATCTGTGGTGTGATGATCTGTGGTGTGATGATCTGTGATGAGATGTGATGATCTGTGGTGTGATGTGATGATCTGTGGTGTGATGAGATGAGATGTGATGAGATGAGATGAGATGAGATGAGATGAGATGAGATGAGATGAGATGTGATGAGATGAGATGAGATGAGATGAGATGAGATGTGATGATCTGTGGTGTGATGAGATGATCTGTGGTGTGATGAGATGTGGTGTGATGAGATGATCTGTGGTGTGATGAGATGTGGTGTGATGAGATGTGGTGTGATGTGATGATCTGTGGTGTGATGTGATGATCTGTGGTGTGATGAGATGAGATGAGATGTGATGAGATGTGATGATCTGTGGTGTGATGTGATGATCTGTGGTGTGATGAGATGAGATGAGATGTGGTGTGATGAGATGATCTGTGGTGTGATGAGATGTGGTGTGATGAGATGTGGTGTGATGTGATGATCTGTGGTGTGATGAGATGAGATGTGATGAGATGTGATGATCTGTGGTGTGATGTGATGATCTGTGGTGTGATGAGATGAGATGAGATGTGGTGTGATGAGATGATCTGTGGTGTGCATGAGATGTGGTGTGATGTGATGATCTGTGGTGTGATGAGATGATCTGTGGTGTGATGAGATGTGGTGTGATGTGATGATCTGTGGTGTGATGAGATGAGATGTGATGAGATGTGATGATCTGTGGTGTGATGTGATGATCTGTGGTGTGATGAGATGAGATGAGATGTGGTGTGATGATCTGTGGTGTGATGTGATGATCTGTGGTGTGATGATCTGTGGTGTGATGTGATGATCTGTGGTGTGATGTGATGATCTGTGGTGTGATGTGATGATCTGTGATGAGATGAGATGTGATGATCTGTGGTGTGATGATCTGTGGTGTGATGTGATGATCTGTGGTGTGATGTGATGATCTGTGGTGTGATGTGATGATCTGTGATGAGATGAGATGTGATGATCTGTGATGAGATGTGATGTGATGATCTGTGGTGTGATGATCTGTGGTGTGATGATCTGTGGTGTGATGATCTGTGGTGTGATGTGATGTGATGATCTGTGGTGTGATGTGATGATCTGTGGTGTGATGATCTGTGGTGTGATGATCTGTGGTGTGATGATCTGTGGTGTGATGATCTGTGGTGTGATGATCTGTGGTGTGATGAGATGAGATGAGATGAGATGTGATGATCTGTGGTGTGATGTGATGAGATGTGATGAGATGAGATGTGGTGTGATGATCTGTGGTGTGATGTGATGATCTGTGGTGTGATGAGATGAGATGTGATGAGATGAGATGAGATGAGATGAGATGAGATGTGATGTGATGAGATGAGATGTGATGAGATGAGATGAGATGTGATGAGATGAGATGTGATGATCTGTGGTGTGATGATCTGTGGTGTGATGAGATGTGATGAGATGAGATGTGAGGAGATGAGATGAGATGTGATGATCTGTGGTGTGATGTGATGAGATGAGATGTGATGTGATAATCTGTGGTGTGATGAGATGAGATGTGATGAGATGTGATGATCTGTGGTGTGATGATCTGTGGTGTGATGTGATGATCTGTGGTGTGATGATCTGTGGTGTGATGATCTGTGGTGTGATGATCTGTGGTGTGATGATCTGTGATGTGATGATCTGTGGTGTGATGAGATGAGATGGAGATGAGATGTGATGATCTGTGGTGTGATGTGATGAGATGTGATGAGATGAGATGTGGTGTGATGATCTGTGGTGTGATGTGATGATCTGTGGTGTGATGAGATGAGATGTGATGAGATGAGATGAGATGTGATGTGATGTGATGAGATGAGATGTGATGAGATGAGATGAGATGTGATGAGATGAGATGTGATGATCTGTGGTGTGATGATCTGTGGTGTGATGAGATGTGATGAGATGAGATGTGATGAGATGAGATGAGATGAGATGTGATGATCTGTGGTGTGATGTGATGAGATGAGATGTGATGTGATAATCTGTGGTGTGATGAGATGAGATGTGATGAGATGTGATGATCTGTGGTGTGATGTGATGATCTGTGGTGTGATGAGATGAGATGTGATGAGATGTGATGTGATGATCTGTGGTGTGATGTGATGATCTGTGGTGTGATGAGATGAGATGAGATGAGATGAGATGAGATGAGATGAGATGAGATGAGATGTGATGAGATGAGATGAGATGTGATGATCTGTGGTGTGATGAGATGTGATGAGATGAGATGAGATGTGATGATCTGTGGTGTGATGAGATGTGATGTGATGTGATGTGATGTGATGAGATGAGATGTGATGATCTGTGGTGTGATGAGATGAGATGAGATGAGATGTGATGAACTGTGGTGTGATGAGATGTGATGTGATGTGATGTGATGTGATGAGATGAGATGTGATGATCTGTGGTGTGATGAGATGAGATGAGATGTGATGTGATGTGATGTGATGTGATGAGATGAGATGAGATGTGATGTGATGAGATGAGATGAGATGAGATGAGATGTGATGATCTGTGGTGTGATGAGATGAGATGAGATGAGATGAGATGAGATGTGATGTGATGTGATGTGATGTGATGTGATGAGATGAGATGAGATGTGATGTGATGAGATGAGATGTGATGAGATGAGATGTGATGATCTGTGGTGTGATGTGATGATCTGTGGTGTGATGAGATGATCTGTGGTGTGATGAGATGTGATGATCTGTGGTGTGATGTGATGATCTGTGGTGTGATGAGATGATCTGTGGTGTGATGAGATGTGATGATCTGTGGTGTGATGTGATGATCTGTGGTGTGATGAGATGATCTGTGGTGTGATGAGATGAGATGAGATGTGATGAGATGAGATGTGATGAGATGAGATGTGATGAGATGAGATGAGATGTGATGAGATGAGATGTGATGAGATGAGATGTGATGATCTGTGGTGTGATGAGATGAGATGTGATGAGATGAGATGAGATGAGATGAGATGAGATGAGATGAGATGTGATGAGATGTGATGAGATGAGATGATCTGTGGTGTGATGATCTGTGGTGTGATGTGATGATCTGTGGTGTGATGTGATGATCTGTGGTGTGATGTGATGATCTGTGATGAGATGAGATGTGATGATCTGTGATGAGATGTGATGTGATGATCTGTGGTGTGATGATCTGTGGTGTGATGATCTGTGGTGTGATGATCTGTGGTGTGATGTGATGTGATGATCTGTGGTGTGATGATCTGTGGTGTGATGATCTGTGGTGTGATGTGATGATCTGTGGTGTGATGATCTGTGGTGTGATGATCTGTGGTGTGATGATCTGTGGTGTGATGATCTGTGGTGTGATGATCTGTGGTGTGATGAGATGAGATGAGATGAGATGTGATGATCTGTGGTGTGATGTGATGAGATGTGATGAGATGAGATGTGGTGTGATGATCTGTGGTGTGATGTGATGATCTGTGGTGTGATGAGATGAGATGTGATGAGATGAGATGAGATGTGATGTGATGTGATGAGATGAGATGTGATGAGATGAGATGAGATGTGATGAGATGAGATGTGATGATCTGTGGTGTGATGATCTGTGGTGTGATGAGATGTGATGAGATGAGATGTGATGAGATGAGATGTGATGATCTGTGGTGTGATGTGATGAGATGAGATGTGATGTGATAATCTGTGGTGTGATGAGATGAGATGTGATGAGATGTGATGATCTGTGGTGTGATGATCTGTGGTGTGATGATCTGTGGTGTGATGTGATGATCTGTGGTGTGATGATCTGTGGTGTGATGATCTGTGGTGTGATGATCTGTGGTGTGATGATCTGTGATGTGATGATCTGTGGTGTGATGAGATGAGATGAGATGAGATGTGATGATCTGTGGTGTGATGTGATGAGATGTGATGAGATGAGATGTGGTGTGATGATCTGTGGTGTGATGTGATGATCTGTGGTGTGATGTGATGATCTGTGGTGTGATGAGATGAGATGTGATGAGATGAGATGAGATGTGATGTGATGTGATGTGATGAGATGAGATGTGATGAGATGAGATGAGATGAGATGTGATGAGATGAGATGTGATGATCTGTGGTGTGATGATCTGTGGTGTGATGAGATGTGATGAGATGAGATGTGATGAGATGAGATGAGATGTGATGATCTGTGGTGTGATGTGATGAGATGAGATGTGATGTGATAATCTGTGGTGTGATGAGATGAGATGTGATGAGATGTGATGATCTGTGGTGTGATGTGATGATCTGTGGTGTGATGAGATGAGATGTGATGAGATGTGATGTGATGATCTGTGGTGTGATGAGATGAGATGAGATGAGATGAGATGAGATGAGATGAGATGTGATGAGATGAGATGAGATGTGATGATCTGTGGTGTGATGAGATGTGATGAGATGAGATGAGATGTGATGATCTGTGGTGTGATGAGATGTGATGTGATGTGATGTGATGAGATGAGATGTGATGATCTGTGGTGTGATGAGATGAGATGAGATGAGATGTGATGAACTGTGGTGTTGATGAGATTGTGATGTGATGTGATGTGATGAGATGAGATGTGATGATCTGTGGTGTGATGAGATGAGATGAGATGTGATGTGATGTGATGTGATGTGATGTGATGAGATGAGATGAGATGTGATGTGATGAGATGAGATGAGATGAGATGAGATGTGATGATCTGTGGTGTGATGAGATGAGATGAGATGAGATGAGATGATCTGTGGTGTGATGTGATGATCTGTGGTGTGATGTGATGATCTGTGGTGTGATGTGATGATCTGTGATGAGATGAGATGTGATGATCTGTGGTGTGATGATCTGTGGTGTGATGTGATGATCTGTGGTGTGATGTGATGATCTGTGATGAGATGAGATGTGATGATCTGTGGTGTGATGTGATGATCTGTGGTGTGATGTGATGATCTGTGATGAGATGTGATGTGATGATCTGTGGTGTGATGATCTGTGGTGTGATGATCTGTGGTGTGATGATCTGTGGTGTGATGATCTGTGGTGTGATGTGATGTGATGATCTGTGGTGTGATGATCTGTGGTGTGATGATCTGTGGGTGTGATGTGATGATCTGTGGTGTGATGATCTGTGGTGTGATGATCTGTGGTGTGATGATCTGTGGTGTGATGATCTGTGGTGTGATGATCTGTGGTGTGATGAGATGAGATGAGATGAGATGTGATGATCTGTGGTGTGATGTGATGAGATGTGATGAGATGAGATGTGGTGTGATGATCTGTGGTGTGATGTGATGATCTGTGGTGTGATGAGATGAGATGTGATGAGATGAGATGAGATGTGATGTGATGTGATGAGATGAGATGAGATGTGATGAGATGAGATGAGATGTGATGAGATGAGATGTGATGATCTGTGGTGTGATGATCTGTGGTGTGATGAGATGTGATGAGATGAGATGAGATGTGATGATCTGTGGTGTGATGATCTGTGGTGTGATGATCTGTGGTGTGATGATCTGTGGTGTGATGTGATGTGATGATCTGTGGTGTGATGATCTGTGGTGTGATGATCTGTGGTGTGATGTGATGATCTGTGGTGTGATGATCTGTGGTGTGATGATCTGTGGTGTGATGATCTGTGGTGTGATGATCTGTGGTGTGATGAGATGAGATGAGATGTGATGATCTGTGGTGTGATGTGATGAGATGTGATGAGATGAGATGTGGTGTGATGATCTGTGGTGTGATGTGATGATCTGTGGTGTGATGAGATGAGATGTGATGAGATGAGATGAGATGTGATGTGATGAGATGAGATGTGATGAGATGAGATGAGATGTGATGAGATGAGATGTGATGATCTGTGGTGTGATGATCTGTGGTGTGATGATCTGTGGTGTGATGTGATGTGATGATCTGTGGTGTGATGATCTGTGGTGTGATGATCTGTGGTGTGATGTGATGATCTGTGGTGTGATGATCTGTGGTGTGATGATCTGTGGTGTGATGATCTGTGGTGTGATGATCTGTGGTGTGATGATCTGTGGTGTGATGTGATGTGATGATCTGTGGTGTGATGATCTGTGGTGTGATGATCTGTGGTGTGATGATCTGTGGTGTGATGAGATGTGGTGTGATGTGATGATCTGTGGTGTGATGAGATGTGGTGTGATGTGATGAGATGTGATGATCTGTGGTGTGATGAGATGTGATGATCTGTGGTGTGATGAGATGTGGTGTGATGTGATGAGATGTGATGATCTGTGGTGTGATGAGATGTGGTGTGATGTGATGAGATGTGATGATCTGTGGTGTGATGAGATGTGGTGTGATGAGATGTGGTGTGATGTGATGAGATGTGATGATCTGTGGTGTGATGAGATGTGATGATCTGTGGTGTGATGAGATGTGGTGTGATGTGATGAGATGTGATGATCTGTGGTGTGATGAGATGTGATGTGATGATCTGTGGTGTGATGAGATGTGGTGTGATGTGATGAGATGTGATGATCTGTGGTGTGATGAGATGAGATGTGATGATCTGTGGTGTGATGAGATGTGGTGTGATGTGATGAGATGTGATGATCTGTGGTGTGATGAGATGAGATGTGATGATCTGTGGTGTGATGAGATGAGATGTGATGATCTGTGGTGTGATGAGATGAGATGTGATGAGATGTGATGATCTGTGGTGTGATGTGATGAGATGTGATGATCTGTGGTGTGATGTGATGATCTGTGGTGTGATGATCTGTGGTGTGATGTGATGATCTGTGGTGTGATGTGATGATCTGTGGTGTGATGTGATGATCTGTGGTGTGATGTGATGATCTGTGGTGTGATGAGATGTGGTGTGATGTGATGAGATGTGATGATCTGTGGTGTGATGAGATGAGATGTGATGATCTGTGGTGTGATGTGATGAGATGTGATGATCTGTGGTGTGATGAGATGTGGTGTGATGAGATGAGATGAGATGTGATGAGATGTGATGATCTGTGGTGTGATGTGATGATCTGTGGTGTGATGTGATGATCTGTGGTGTGATGTGATGTGATGTGATGATCTGTGGTGTGATGTGATGATCTGTGGTGTGATGATCTGTGGTGTGATGATCTGTGGTGTGATGTGATGATCTGTGGTGTGATGTGATGATCTGTGGTGTGATGAGATGTGGTGTGATGAGATGATCTGTGATGTGATGTGATGATCTGTGGTGTGATGAGATGAGATGTGATGATCTGTGGTGTGTTACGGTCCTGCCCCTGTTTTTAACACTAGTTTATTTTGAGTGAATTCTAGGTCCAATTCCTCCTCTGTGGGCGGAGTTGCCTTATTGAAGATCAGCTGCACCTGTGGCAACTTATTTAAGGATCTCCTGGATTTTGTTCAGTCTCTCTCATTTTTGTTTTGTGTCTTTGTGTGAAGGGTGGGTTATTGAGTTTGTGTTCTCTTTATGATTTCCACCACTCTACCAATCCCATTTCCAACCATTTATTGATTTGATGTTGTATGGATATTTGTTATCATTTCCTTATGTTTTGACCCTAGACATTATTTGTTTAACTTTAAATAAACTTATATTTTTCTTCACGTAAACCCATTTCGTGAATTGTCCTCTTTATGTTATGGCTTGGAGCCGGGTCGTAACATAAATTGGAGCCTCGTCCGGGATCAATGGTGGTTTGGAGTTGGGGTTTTATTTGTTGAGTGGAGTGTGGAAAAAGTTAGTGGATTATTAGAGGTCTCCGGTTAGGTAGAGTGTTCCAGCTGGGTTGCTAGTCAATCCTTCCAACGGCACACTGTTTGTTTTTTTAGTTTGTTTTGTTAGTTTGTTATTTTTGAAGGTATCCCGGGTGGAGATTTAATCTCTGTTGGGGGTACGCTATTCAGGGCCTGGTTTTTGCCAGGTGACATGAAGTTCAGCGTTTAAAGTGGCCCCGAGCCTGGTAAGCCTTTGAAGATTAGATAGTTTTTTTTATTTTTTGTGTGTACCGGAGTTGTCTAAAACATCCATGTTCATTGGTGTGGTGTTTAGCATCAATGATGAGTGTGGGGAACTTGAGGAATGTTGTTTTGTTTGAGAGAGCAGAATTTTTTCTCATACCCACTTCCTTCAAATTGGTAAGTAATTTTGCACCAGTAACCAAAGTTGTTAGGCATGTTGAAGTTTTAAGTAACATGCAGTTTTAGGTAACATGCAGTTTAATGCTAGGTTGTTGAATTTGGTCAGCAATTTAGGCATGATTTTGTGACTTGTGAGTTGGTCTCTTTTAGTAGGAGTCCTATATTGTTAGCATGTTACCTATTGATAGGGTTTTGTTAAACCTTTTGTAGTCTTCGGGTAAGTGATTGACTGGTCAACTTGGTGTAGAGTAAATTACTGTTTAGTAGCTTTGTGGAAATGGAGTTGTTCATAAGTTTAAATCCTTTTTTTGTGGAATATGTTTGAAAGGATACTGTGGTGTTTATGGAAACTCATAAGGTAGCTACTGTTGTGAAGGTGTAGAATTTAGCCATGGCTTCTAATGTGGAAGACTTTTTGAAAGAACCTTCTGAGGAATCACTTGAAAAGTGCACTAAAGAGCAGCTGTTACTAGTTGCTGCTCATTATGATATCGAGCTCACTAGTGCTGATAAGAAACTGAAAGAGTCGATCTTAAAAAGCTTAAAGGGCACTTTAGAGAAAAAAAAAGTTTTTAGTGAAAAATTGCAGGTGCCAGGTATTGTTGTTAGCAGTGAAATTAAGCTGAAAGAGATGGCGTTACGAGAAAAAGAGCTAGATTTGGAGTTAGTGAGGTGTCGTCTAGCTCAAGACCAAATCGCTTTGAAAGAGAAAGAGCTGCAGGGAGAATTTGAGATGAGGAAATTGGAAGGAGAGGAAAGGGAGCATGAGCGTGCTTTTGTCCTTAAAAAAATGGAGTTGGAGATGGCAGGTAGGGGACTTGAGGGTCAGCCGCCTGTTTCACCTTTTGGGGTTCCCTCCGGGTCTTCTCAAGGGGTGGAGCAAGCTTTTGATATTGGGAGGCATATTAAAATGGTTCCTCCTTTTTCTGAAAGGGAAGTAGAAAAGTATTTTTCCCACTTTGAGAGAGTTGCGACTACGTTGAAGTGGCCAAAAGAGGTTTGGACGCTGCTTTTACAATGTGTGCTTACGGGTAAGGCTCAAGAAGTTTATTCAGCCCTTAGTTTAGAACAGAGTGCTGTGTATGACACTGTTAAAACTTCCATCCTTCATGCTTACGAGTTAGTGCCTGAAGCATATCGGCAACGTTTCCGAAATTACTTTAAAAGTGAAAAGCAGACGTTCGTGGAGTTTGCTCGGGAAAAAGAGAACATGTTTGATAGGTGGTGTGCTGCTAAACAGGTCGAAACTAAAGAACAGCTTAGGGATTTAGTTCTTTTAGAGGAGTTTAAGACTTGTGTCCCTGAAGATCTAGTTACCTACTTGAATGAACAGAAGGTTTCCAAGCTATGTGACGCAGCAGTCATCGCTGATGAATTTGCGTTAACCCATAAGGGGGTGTTTGGAAACCGTGTCCCAGAAAGAAACAATTATCAGGGGCTTTGGCATTGATATTGGCTATCCAACATTTTGATGTTTATTTGGGCAGCGGTAACCCGATTAAGGTGATGACTGATCATAATCCCTTAGTCTTTTTACAGCGGAGTTGTACCAACAACCAGCGCTTGATGAGATGGAGTTTGTTTTTGCAGTCATATTCTCTGCAAATTCATCACATTAAGGGAAAGGAAAATTTGTTAGCTGACGCACTGTCTCGTGCGTAACCTCTTGCGATGTTCCTGCATGTGACCACTGATCAAACTCAAATTGTGGATTCTTTCAATAATGTGGCCCATTGTGAGTGGTAAATTGCCATTTATCAATAGGTATTTTTCTTAATTTTATGTAAATTGATATGTCGTTGTTTGTTCCCCCTCCTAATTTTGGGGTTATGTTTATTTATTTTTATTAAATAATCCAGATTATTTAATGTCTTGTGGGTGGAGGTGTTACGGTCCTGCCCCTGTTTTTAACACTAGTTTATTTTGAGTGAATTCTAGGTCCAATTCCTCCTCTGTGGGCGGAGTTGCCTTATTGGAGATCAGCTGCACCTGTGGCAACTTATTTAAGGATCTCCTGGATTTTGTTCAGTCTCTCTCATTTTTGTTTTGTGTCTTTGTGTGAAGGGTGGGTTAATGAGTTTGTGTTCTCTTTATGATTTCCACCACTCTACCAATCCCATTTCCAACCATTTATTGATTTGATGTTGTATGGATATTTGTTATCATTTCCTTATGTTTTGACCCTAGACATTATTTGTTTAACTTTAAATAAACTTATATTTTTCTTCACGTAAACCCATTTCGTGAATTGTCCTCTTTATGTTATGGCTTGGAGCCGGGTCGTAACAGGTGTGATGAGATGTGGTGTGATGATCTGTGGTGTGATGAGATGTGATGATCTGTGGTGTGATGATCTGTGGTGTGATGATCTGTGGTGTGATGATCTGTGGTGTGATGAGATGATCTGTGGTGTGATGTGATGATCTGTGGTGTGATGTGATGATCTGTGGTGTGATGATCTGTGGTGTGATGATCTGTGGTGTGATGTAATGATCTGTGGTGTGATGATCTGTGGTGTGATGAGATGATCTGTGGTGTGATGTGATGATCTGTGGTGTGATGATCTGTGGTGTGATGTAATGATCTGTGGTGTGATGATCTGTGGTGTGATGAGATGATCTGTGGTGTGATGTGATGATCTGTGGTGTGATGATCTGTGGTGTGATGAGATGTGATGAGATGAGATGTGATGTGATGAGATGAGATGAGATGTGATGAGATGAGATGAGATGAGATGAGATGAGATGTGATGTGATGAGATGTGATGAGATGTGATGTGATGAGATGAGATGTGATGAGATGTGATGAGATGTGATGTGATGTGATGTGATGTGATGAGATGTGATGAGATGTGATGTGATGAGATGTGATGGGATGAGATGTGATGAGATGTGATGAGATGAGATGTGATGTGATGAGATGAGATGTGATGTGATGAGATGAGATGTGATGAGATGTGATGAGATGTGATGTGATGAGATGAGATGTGATGAGATGAGATGTGATGAGATGTGATGAGATGAGATGTGATGTGATGAGATGAGATGAGATGTGATGTGATGTGATGTGATGTGATGAGATGTGATGAGATGAGATGTGATGAGATGTGATGAGATGAGATGTGATGAGATGTGATGTGATGAGATGTGATGAGATGAGATATGATGAGATGTGATGAGATGAGATGTGATGTGATGAGATGAGATGTGATGAGATGAGATGAGATGTGATGAGATGTGATGAGATGTGATGTGATGAGATGTGATGAGATGAGATGTGATGAGATGTGATGAGATGTGATGAGATGAGATGTGATGAGATGTGATGAGATGAGATGTGATGTGATGAGATGAGATGAGATGTGATGTGATGTGATGTGATGAGATGTGATGAGATGTGATGAGATGTGATGTGATGAGATGAGATGTGATGAGATGAGATGTGATGAGATGAGATGTGATGAGATGTGATGAGATGTGATGAGATGAGATGTGATGAGATGTGATGAGATGAGATGTGATGAGATGAGATGAGATGAGATGAGATGTGATGTGATGAGATGAGATGTGATGTGATGTGATGAGATGTGATGAGATGTGATGTGATGTGATGTGATGAGATGTGATGAGATGAGATGAGATGTGATGAGATGAGATGTGATGAGATGTGATGAGATGTGATGTGATGAGATGTGATGAGATGAGATGAGATGAGATGTGATGAGATGTGATGTGATGTGATGAGATGAGATGTGATGAGATGAGATGTGATGTGATGAGATGTGATGAGATGTGATGTGATGTGATGAGATGTGATGAGATGAGATGTGATGAGATGAGATGTGATGAGATGTGATGAGATGTGATGTGATGAGATGTGATGAGATGAGATGAGATGAGATGTGATGAGATGTGATGTGATGTGATGAGATGAGATGTGATGAGATGAGATGAGATGTGATGTGATGAGATGTGATGTGATGAGATGTGATGAGATGTGATGAGATGTGATGTGATGAGATGAGATGTGATGAGATGTGATGAGATGAGATGTGATGTGATGAGATGAGATGAGATGAGATGTGATGAGATGAGATGAGATGTGATGAGATGTGATGAGATGAGATGAGATGTGATGTGATGTGATGTGATGTGATGAGATGTGATGAGATGTGATGTGATGAGATGAGATGTGATGAGATGTGATGAGATGAGATGTGATGAGATGTGATGAGATGAGATGTGATGTGATGAGATGAGATGAGATGAGATGTGATGTGATGAGATGAGATGTGATGAGATGAGATGTGATGAGATGTGATGAGATGAGATGTGATGAGATGTGATGAGATGAGATGAGATGTGATGTGATGTGATGAGATGTGATGTGATGAGATGAGATGTGATGAGATGTGATGAGATGTGATGTGATGAGATGTGATGAGATGAGATGAGATGAGATGTGATGAGATGTGATGAGATGAGATGTGATGTGATGAGATGAGATGTGATGTGATGAGATGTGATGAGATGAGATGTGATGTGATGAGATGAGATGAGATGAGATGTGATGAGATGTGATGAGATGTGATGTGATGAGATGTGATGAGATGAGATGTGATGAGATGTGATGAGATGAGATGAGATGTGATGTGATGAGATGAGATGTGATGTGATGTGATGAGATGTGATGAGATGAGATGTGATGTGATGTGATGTGATGTGATGAGATGAGATGTGATGTGATGTGATGAGATGAGATGAGATGTGATGAGATGAGATGAGATGTGATGTGATGAGATGAGATGAGATGTGATGAGATGTGATGAGATGAGATGTGATGTGATGTGATGTGATGAGATGAGATGAGATGTGATGAGATGTGATGTGATGAGATGTGATGTGATGAGATGAGATGTGATGAGATGTGATGAGATGAGATGTGATGTGATGTGATGTGATGTGATGAGATGAGATGTGATGAGATTGTGATGTGATGAGATGTGATGTGATGAGATGAGATGAGATGAGATGTGATGAGATGTGATGTGATGTGATGAGATGTGATGAGATGAGATGTGATGAGATGAGATGAGATGTGATGAGATGTGATGAGATGTGATGTGATGTGATGTGATGAGATGAGATGAGATGAGATGTGATGAGATGTGATGTGATGTGATGTGATGTGATGTGATGTGATGAGATGAGATGTGATGAGATGTGATGAGATGTGATGAGATGTGATGTGATGAGATGAGATGTGATGAGATGAGATGAGATGAGATGAGATGAGATGTGATGAGATGAGATGTGATGAGATGAGATGAGATGTGATGATCTGTGGTGTGATGAGATGTGATGTGATGAGATGAGATGTGATGATCTGTGGTGTGATGAGATGAGATGTGATGTGATGTGATGTGATGTGATGAGATGAGATGTGATGTGATGTGATGAGATGAGATGTGATGATCTGTGGTGTGATGAGATGTGATGAGATGAGATGAGATGTGATGATCTGTGGTGTGATGAGATGTGATGTGATGAGATGAGATGTGATGATCTGTGGTGTGATGAGATGTGATGTGATGTGATGTGATGTGATGTGATGTGATGTGATGAGATGAGATGAGATGAGATGTGATGTGATGTGATGAGATGAGATGTGATGAGATGAGATGTGATGAGATGTGATGATCTGTGGTGTGATGTGATGTGATGAGATGAGATGTGATGAGATGAGATGTGATGAGATGAGATGTGATGAGATGTGATGATCTGTGGTGTGATGAGATGAGATGTGATGTGATGTGATGTGATGTGATGAGATGAGATGAGATGAGATGTGATGAGATGAGATGTGATGAGATGTGATGATCTGTGCTGTGCTGCAGGGCTCGAGCGGGCTCCTGGAGACGGGCGTGAACACACTGCAGGCCACACTGGTCCTGAAGAAGCGTGTGGAGGTGGAGCAGATGGACACGCAGCTGATGGAGAAACGGCAGCAGGTTCACGACAGCATGAAGATCCTGCGGGAGAGAAGAGCTCAGCTACAGCAGAGACAGACAGAGGTGAGCGAGGTCAGGGACTCAAGTGTGTACTGCACAACACCATCTATAGGCCCGTTCACATCAACGATAACTATAGAGATCGTTTTAAAAGTCGTTCTAACTGTTAAAGAATAACAGAGTCCACACCTCAACTATAACTACCACTGCACAGAGAAGCAATATCGTTTGTAACGGGGACAGCAGAATAAGTGTTCGTGTAGTTTACCCAACAGAGCTCAAACAAGGCCTAGCTTCGGCTCTAGGAGGATTCAAAAGTAGAAGTTTGAGCCAAATTAAATTCAAGCAATTAACAGCTTTGAGTATACAATTCTTCACAATTAACATGAATACACAATTGTCTGGTTTCCACTCAACATCATGAACCAACAAAAAAAGGTTCATAGAGTCCAAAGTTGAATGTGAAGTCCAGGAACATTTTTTAATAAAACAAAGTCTCAATAGTCCTTCTGGATCCCTTGTGTGTGTGTGTGTGTGTAATATTAAATGTCCATGTGTGTAAAGGCCTTTTTGTGTTTTCTACCCGGGTGTGTGTGTGCTTAGCTCTCAGTTCGGATCCGTGATGAATCTTTTGAATCGTAGATCAGGGTCTGGCTCGCCGCTCAAAGGTGAATCACTCAAACAGAATCAGCATTAAAAACACAATCTGCACAAAACAATGCAGTCACATTAAACATTTCTCAATGTCAGCCATTTCTACACCGACATTTACTATCAGCTGCACAACATGTCCCTCAGTACAAGTGTTAATTCAGCACGTGACAGCACAAGTGCACATACACACGCTTGAACACATACAAGTGTTTAAATATGCAACATATCTCGTCATCTCTTCCTTCTAGTTAATTTATAGCATCAAATAAACATGAATGAACATCAGAAGGAATGTTGTTTTAACCGCGGAGAGACGTCAGTACACTCCGCTTCTCAAGCTCAAATCCTCACATGTTAATCTACTAACTCTCCTGACTGCTGGTGGACAAAATGGCGGATGGCGAAGTATGATTGGTCAGATCACCTGTCAATCAAGCTCCCTGCGAAGGGTTAATTGAATGTTGAAGTAATACATAAACAAGCAAAACTCACAGTTCTCATAAAAGAAAGACCAGTAATCAAAAGCATTGACCGGTTTTTCCCCTCAGTAACCGGATGAATTGGCAACCTGAACGATTATTAACATTCTTTATAAAAGAATAAACACATAGAAACGAAGAAACATGTCAAAATTGAATGGTTTGTGCAATCTCACCGCTAACCCCGTGTGTGCATGTTCAGCTTCTTCATCCGACTTCAATATAAATCGACTCAACACACCGCAGACAACCGCCTCTAGGGGTCAATCATGGTACTGCACCAAATATACAGTTTCTCTGTGGTAAACTAATCAAAAGTAGTTACAAATAAATTTACTTTAGGACTAAAAATAAATAAAAAATATGAATGTACAATTCAAAGGGGTTACATATATCTTTCAGAGCCATTTTTCTCCAGCTGATGTATAAAACCAGCTGATCAGAATCATCCTTCTTTAAAGAGCTTGAGACAACAAACCGCAGCGCTTATAGTAAACAGAACGACATCGTCCAGTGTGGACGCTAATATAGTTCTCGTTATAAACAGATATACCCTCCTGTATGTTTGGGGTTGCGGTACATTAGTGGATGGAACTGTTGTCCGGTCATGTTTGCTTGAGATCATGTCTCCTCACAGACAAAACAAAGAGCAGCAGAGTTTGAGAAGTTCGTGGAGGAGAACGAGCTGAAGCGGCGGCGTGCGCTGAAGAAGTTCCAGACGGAGAGACAGCAGAATGAGCAGAAGGAGAAGCAGAAGGCTGAGCTGTGCGCGCTTCTCCTGGACTTACAGGCAAGGTAACTAGTGGAGAGATGTACTGACGAGTACACGGATCACACACATCCTCAAACAAGTCTTAAACTAAATCTGAAATATTATGACTGTTAAAGTTGAGATGTGCATTAATCATGTTTTCTTCATTCAACAGACGACTGTATTTAAAAGAGCGAGTGAACAAATATAAGATATTCGAGGACTTCTGATGAAGACTCTTGATTTACTTCCAGACAGTAAGAAGTCTTCTATTCAGTCTATAGGCCGTTCACAACCAGGAACGACAACTATAGTGATAAAGATATACTTCTAAAAATCATTTTAAATATAAAAGTATAACCACACCACAACTATAACGATAACAACACGAACAATGCCACTGCAATCTCTTTCAAAACTAATTTCGGTTACACTTTATTTTAAGGTGTCATTGTTACAGTGTAACTGTACGTTCACACCGCCGGTGGCGAGAGCGTCAAATTGGCCGGAAGCCATTCATTTTCAATGAGAGCTGGCAGCAAGCTCTGGCGAGGGACGGCGCGGCGCGTCTTGGACGGCGAGAGCGGCGAGAAGAGTTGAAATTTGTCAGCTTTATGGTAATAAGCTATGATGCGGTTCGGCGGCAACCAATCGTAATGTAGAAGTCCTCCGCCTGAGAGGATACCAGAGAACACAATCCTGTAAACTTTGGTTCCGACCACATTAGTTCCTAAGCAAAATGGAGGAAAAGTTAATTATTTCTGTTGCGGGTTTCCCGTTATTGTACGACGTGTCCCTGTTTACATACAGGGACATTAATAAAAAGAACGACGAATGGAAAAAGGTGTCTGAAATTGTTTGTGTTTTGTTACTCTCACATTTAAAAGATTTGAATAGGTTAACTTATACCCTACGTGTGGCCAGAATGCACAAAATATGATACTGATTTATGTTCAGTTCTTATTTGCTTTGCGGCTCCTTTAAATAAAGTTTTGAAAAAATCACGCATTCTAAAATATACGTCAGAGCGCCAGAAAGTCCCCGAATCTCACGGCGTCGATGGCAGGGCGGCGAGAGCGCATTTTGCCGCTCTCGCCGGCGGCGGTGTGAACGTACAGTAATTATATATTTAAGTACTGAGTAATATGAAGCAACTACATGTTCTTACTATAGGTTAGGGTTTGGTTGAGGGTTAGTTGCATGTAATTATGCATAATTTACTGTTATTACTATGGTAAGTACATGTAACAAGGACACTGTAAAATAAAGTGCTACCCACATTTCTTTTCCAGCTCATGAATGATAAAAACATTGACAGCCAATCAGAATCCATTGTGCTTTAAAGAGCTCAAGCATTTAAAGCGTCAGACGAAACCGCAGTGATTATAATAAACTGAATGATATCATCCTGTGCAGACTATCTAGGGTACCGCACGGAGCTGGTGACGGCGATCATCAGGCGCTACGAGACTCTGAGCGTCAGCCGGCAGGATCTCCTGCAGCAGTTAAACCGCCTGACGGGACCAGATGAAGACGAGCCAGGACCAGCTGGACGCCCTCAAACACAGCACAACACCTTTAAACTGGTAACTTCACAGCAGCGGAAGCAGCGTTACAGGCGCGTTACACACGCGCGACGTACTGACGTGTTTTTGTGCTCGAGGCAGACGGCTAACCAGGAGCTGTCCGAGCGACAGACACAGCTGGATCACACCAGCGAGCAGAACAAGCAGCTGGAGATGACGCTTCGCATGCACATGTCCCAGTGCAGAGACCAGGTCTGAGCCCTCACACCACACTGAGACCTCATGAGAACGTGTTCCTCAAACCCGCCAGAGTTTAGCTCAATCTCAGCGACCTCAGATCCTATAGAGATCCTGAAGAGGTGTGTCTGAGACTGTGTTTTCTCAGTCATCTTTAGTCAGATGCATTTATCCTGTGACTGTGCCTCAGAATGCAGTCAACGATCTGTGTCTGTAAAGATGAGAACCAGATGACCATACAGACCACACAAATCTAGTGCATTCGGTCATATGAGGACGTTATATGGGAGGTCCTATCACTTCTTTACTCTGGTATAAAGTTTGGGTTAAGATTATTTGAAGGACGACATGCTAACATCGCTGCTGAAGAACTGCTACACTATCCCCACAAGAACTCCGGTTAAGCTTACTTGTTTTATGTATTAGAGAATAATAAATTGGCGAGCCACCAAACAATCACTCGGCCAAATCTAGAGAGATTTAACGAGAGACACACGTCTGACGGATCCGTTCGCATGACGGACCGCGGAGAGCTCGTTTAACCCATCAGCCGACAACACAAGTAAACCGCATTTATTAGAATGTACTAATAATCAGGTTATTCGCCTGTGATGATGTCAAAACCTAATCATTTGCATATCTCAAGAGTTCAATTGTTTTTGAGATGTGATGTTTAATAAGCAGAAAGAGTCGATATATGAGCGCTGGCTCCGTCCGGATGCGCTCCATTCCTGACGCGTATCACACATGCGCACTTCACTGAGCCACAGAACGTGTTTACATGAGCGGGAAATCCAGCTGTGTCCATCAGTCTATGCTGAAGCCGTATGATACAGGAGGACGGGTTAACATTGTTGGCTTAGTAATCATAATGGGGTTCAGAATGTGCATGTAAATGCTCTCAATGACTGTCTGACTTGCAGAATGAAAACCCGCAGCAAAGCCGAGTTAAATCTGTCATTCCGCACATCAGTTCTTGAAGCAGGTTCTTCTGTGAAACACGTGCGGCGTTGTCCTGATGCAGCCATGAGTTTAATCTATTTCTACTGGTCTGACAGCGAGATGTCAGTGGTGTAGTGAAGTATGAAGCCGCTCACACAGAAGTCACTGTAAAACCAGTTCCCTTTCGAGAGTGGTCACTTCTACATCGCGTCAGCTACGCTGTGGGAACTCCTCCCCTTCTCCACTTTCTGAAAATTTATAGGATAACACCAGTTAAATTAACTGGCCAATTGTCACGAAATATGCAAATGCATGCAAATACTGACAGACTAGTGGCAGTATAAAATGCGCTGGAGCGGCAATTGCTTCAGAATCTTGTCCTTCATGCTGTTGCCATCGTCGAAGACGCAACAGAAGATCAATCTATTTTCACAGCATCCAATGGTTTTTTTTCTGTAGAATCTGCCGAGACCCGCTGGACCTGCATGAACACTGCACTGGGCTTGACCCACGCCGAGGCTGCATTCAGACTGCGTCCGCTGCACGGACATGTCGCTTCGTGCCCTGAGGACTCACAGAAACATTGCTCGTGGCCTTACGGGAGCTGGTTGGGCCCTTCCCTCCTTCAGGAAGACGACAACGTATTCCCCAGTTCTTTTCGTGACTGAGAGTTTTCGAGGAGACCGTGGCTGCTCACTTCGACCTCGCTCGGAGCAGATCTCAGCCTGCCGTCCAAACCCTGCAGACTGACCGCACACCTTGCTGACAAGGCTTACACATCAGCCGGTGTTCCAGACAGCGGCGCCACCACCACGAACTCCATGAAAGACCTGCGTGCGGCGACAGACTTCGCACTGATGGCCACTAAGCGCCCAGCCCAAGCCATTGGCCGGTCCATGAGCTTCATTGTGGTTCTCCACAGGCATTTGTGGCTAACTTTAGCTGACCTGAGAGACTCTGACCGCAAAACGCTTCTCAACGCACCTATTACTCCCTCCGGCCTCTTTGGTGAAGGCAATGAGTCATCTGATGCCTAGATGTGTGTTCCAGGAGTCCTCCAGATCACGCTCCTCTTCTGTGCCTCGCCCTGTGCAGAGAGCGACTAGACAGCCCGCCGCGGCGCCCCGCCCTGAGCCAGATGTTCGCAGTAAGCAGTGGATGGGACCCACGAAGAGGTTGAATGATTCTGATTGGGTAAGAAATAGATAAACAGTAATTTTCCACACATAAACAGATAGACTGAAGCATATCTCCATCAATTATGCGGCTGACACTCAGACCCTGAAGTTAGGCACATTGTGAACTTCCAGGTTGCAGATCTGCGTTTCTAGTCGCCAACATGTCGAAGAAAACAAGTCAGTCCATTTCCAATAATACCACTTGTTCCTTAACCTTTAACCAAGAATACTAACACAAACATACCGACACACAGCTTCTTCAAGGTTGGATTTGGTCAGGCTCTAACTATAAACAGGAGAGTCTTCTGAAAACATCAAGATAACATGTTCTTTCTCTCACTTTTATCTGACAGTAAAGTAAAGACTTTAACTAAAGAAATGGTCACTTAAATTATTGGTTCCAATGACCCTTACGTTTTAACAGGTTGAAGACCTTTCTCAACAAAACGAGTCCATATTTCATCTCTGAAAGCTGGGCTAAATGAGCAAGCACTGTTACTGTATATATTTAATATATTTAATACTGTAAAGCCGATTTGAAGCAATCTACATTGTTAAAAGCGCTATATAAATGAAGATGACTTGACTTAATACAGACATTAGAATACATGAAAGAACATTTCAGTAACCACACTGGTAACTTCTATAACAAAGTAAAATCTCATTAGCCTAGAGAAGTCATTCAACTCATGTCATATTTAGAAGGAAAAATATTGATTAATACCTTCATTATAATCACTCATTAGGTATACATTGAAATAGCAGTGCATTCCAGAATCCACCCCTTCACTTGTGTCTGTTCAATAAAAAGCATACACTTTCACAAAAAGAGCTGTTTCCTCCTCTTTCTGCCGATTCTACGCCGCTCGCCCTGCTTCAGACCAGCACGGAGCCGCAGCCCGTATCTGCTATATCCTCCCAGTGTGTCCGGGACGTCGGCAGCATCCAGTCACCCGCGTCGATGTCCGTGAGCGGTCCACGTCCAGTTTGTTGCCCACAAGCTGTTTCCCCACCAGCGCGTTCAGCCTCGCTAGGCATGGCATCAACCCGCAAACATCACCACCGGCGTCAACGACCGAAACAACTCAGCCGATATGTCTGTTTCTAGACGTGTGGAGAGCCATTGCAGGCATCTCGCACTGGCTGAACACAATCCAACACGGGTATTCTCTTCAGTTCAGACACCGAACACCCCGCTTCAACGGCGTAGTCCCATCACAAACATCGTTGGAAACCAGTCGAGCCAAGAGGTTCAAGTCACAGTTCATCTCACGTAGCACAGCGTTCGTAGCTCGACTGGTCGAGACTGTTTTCCAGAGATGGCTCCTGCCTGTATACGCGACGTGTACTGTCTTTATAAAGTATCTTCTTATTAAACTGTCTGTACACTTACAAAGTTCTCAATGCTTCGGTTTGCATGTAGGGACCCTCATTATGCTACTGTGTTAGTGTGAGGCTATTTTGAGGCTTGTTAGGGGTATTAACTAGCGATTTCTTTTTACTTATATTCGATGCCCCATATACTAGCGTTATAAGTTAATCAGTTTTTAGAGATAAAACTCTTTACATTCGATTATCATGAAAACACATCCCAAAGAACGATTGACTCAGTAACCATGTGTTAATTACCCCTAGGTAAATTTTTCGCTGGAATTGTCCTTTAAGACGGCTCTTCTTCTTGCCTCCGCTAAGCGCATTGGGGATTTACACACGTTTTCCGCTGGACGCAATTGCATTTGTTTTCGGACCCGGCGACTCCAATGTCACTCTCCGGCCGAAACGAGGCTACGTGCCTAAGTCTCTTTCTGCAACCTTCAAGGCACAGGTCATTTCGCTACCTGCTTTATCTACCGAGCCGTCTGCCTCGCATGACGCTGATGCTCAGAGAGCAGTTTGCCCTGTCAGGGTTTTGTGGATGTATGTGGACCGCTCGGCCGCTTTTTGATAGTTGGACCAGCTATTTGTGTGCTACGGTGACTGTACTAAAGGAAGGGCAGTTTCAAAACAGAGGCTTTCTCACTGGATCGTGGACGCTATCGCTTTGGCTTATGCGAGCCAGTGACAGGAATGCCCCATTAACATCAGAGCTCACTCGACGAGGGCTGTTGCCTCTTCTTGGGCTTGGTCTAGAGGGATGTCTATTCAGGATATACAGTATATGTTTTGCAGCTGGCTGGTCTTCACAAAACACTTTCACCAGGTTTTACAAATTGGATGTGCCGTCTGTAGCGTCCCAGGTGCTTTCGGTGAGTCATTAACCTCACGCATGTTACCTTGTACAATGTTTGCTTTTGTCACAGTTGTTACCCGCTGTTGCTGTTGCTGTTGACGCTGTGTATGTTTACATGCTTCTCTTATGCTTGTTGTGCTGTGTCTGCTCTGTATTCAGTGCAGCCTGCACTCATTCTGTTCAGATATGTAATTTTTATAGGAATTGAGCTTGTATTTCATTGGTCTAGCTCCGCCTATTAGATGCGTGCACTCCTGCCGATGCTGTGCTATTGGTGGGAATTGTGTGCTGAGATACCCCATGCTTGGTGTACTTTGCTTCATTCTTCGGCTATCTTCGCTGCTCGCACATATTGGGATTTCATACTATACCCGCAGTGTAACTGACGCAATATAGAAGTGATCCGCTTCGACGTGGATTCTGATGCAATTGTCGCTGCTAGCCTGTCAGTATTTGCATGCATTTGCATATTTTGCGACAATTGGACAGTTCATTTAAGTGGAGAAGGGGAGGAGTTTCCAGCCGTAAAATGACATGCTTCTATCCATCTTAAGCAAGGTTGGTCTCTCTTCTGTTCACTGGACTATCGTTGTGATGGAAAGACAAAAGCGTGGTTAATGTCTGTGATGTTGCGGTTTCTTTGGCAGGTGAAGGAAGTGGGGAACATCCTGATAGCCGTGAGAAACCTCGGAGAGCAGTGTTACCTGAGCCACTACGGCCCTCTGGACGGCATGGACGCGGCCACTGTGATGGACATGATTAAGGTGCCGGCGCTTCAGTGACATTCAACCGACGGCACTTACTCAAACTCAATCAACAACTTGTTTCTTTCTTCACATGCTTTCAAAGGAGTTCATGGTGGAGAAAGCAGACCTGGAGAGAAGAGCTGTGAGACTCACAGACAGCAGTGCTGCGACAGCGAAGAAAAGCACTTCCGGCAGAATCCAGCTGAAGAGCAGGAGCAGCGGAGCCACAGTGATGAAGAGCAGGAGCAGCGGAGCCACAGTGATGAAGATGCCACAGTAGATGGACACCGTCGCAGCCGCTCACGCCACTAGAGTGTGTGAGAGTTCAGTGCCAGCGTTTGGGTTTAGACACAGGCTTGACCCCCTCCAATGAAGGCTTGATCCCTCCTAATGAAGGCTTGACATCCCCTAATGCAGGCTTGACCCCCCCTAATGAAGGCTTTATTCCCCCCTAATGAAGGCTTGACCCCCCTAATGAAGGCTTTATTCCCCCCTAATGAAGGCTTGACCCCCCTAATGAAGGCTTGACCCCTTTAATGAAGGCTTGACCCCTTTAATGAAGGCTTGACCCCTTTAATGAAGGCCCCCCCTAATCAAGGCTTTAGTCCCCCCTAATGAAGGCATGATCCCCCTAATGAAGGGATAATCCCCCCAATGAAGGCTTTATTCCCCCCTAATGAAGACTTGATCCCCCCTAATGAAGGTTTGACCCCCCCCCCCCAATGATGGCTTGATCCCCCCCTAATGAAGGCTTGATCCCCCCCCTAATGAAGGCTTTATTCCCCCCTAATGGAGGCTTGACCCCCCCCTAATGAAGGCTTTATTTCCCCCTAATGAAGACTTGATCCCCCCTAATGAAGGTTTGACACCCCCCCCCCCAATGATGGCTTGATCCCCCCCTCCCCCCCTAATAAAGGCTTTATTACCCCCTAATGAAGGCTTGACCCCCCCCCCTAATGAAGGGCTTATTCCCCCCTAATGAAGGCATGATCTCCTTAATGAAGGCTTGACCCCCCTAATGAAGGGCTTGATCCCCTTAATGAAGGATTGACAACCCCCCCCCCCCACCAATGAAGGCTTGACCCGTGCTAATGATGGCTTGATTCCCCCCTAATGAAGGCTTGATCCCCCTAATGAAGGCTTGACCCCCCCTAATGAAGGCATGATCCCCCTAAGAAAGACTTTATTCCCCCCTAATGAAGGCTTGACCCCCCTAATGAAGGCTTGAATCCCCCCCTAATGAAGGCTTGATCCCCTTAATGAAAGCTTGATCCCCTTAATGAAAGCTTGATCCCCTTAATGAAGGATTGACCCCCCCCCCTAATGAAGGCTTGACCCCCCCTAATGAAGGCTTGATCCCCTAAGAAAGACTTTATTCCCCCCTAACAAAGGCTTTATTCCCCCCCTAATGAAGGCTTGACCCCCCTAACAAAGGCTTTATTCCCCCCTAATGAAGGCTTGACCCCCCTAACAAAGGCTTTATTCCCCCCTAATGAAGGCTTGACCCCCCTAACAAAGGCTTTATTCCCCGCCTAATGAAGGCTTGACCCCCCTAACAAAGGCTTTATTCCCCCCTAATGAAGGCTTGACCCCCCTAACAAAGGCTTTATTCCCCCCTAATGAAGGCTTGACCCCCCTAACAAAGGCTTTATTCCCCCCCTAATGAAGGCTTTATTCCCCCCCTAATGAAGGCTTGATCCTCCCCCCTAATGAAGGCTTTATTCCCCCCTAATGAAGGCTTGATCCTCCCCCCTAATGAAGGCTTGATCCTCCCCCCTAATGAAGGCTTTATTCCCCCCTAATGAAGGCTTGATCCTCCCCCCTAATGAAGGCTTGATCCTCCCCCCTAATGAAGGCTTTATTCCCCCCTAATGAAGGCTTGATCCTCCCCCCTAATGAAGGCTTTATTCCCCCCTAATGAAGGCTTGACCCCCCTAATGAAGGCTTGATCCCCCCCTAATGAAGGCTTGATCCCCTTAATGAAGGCTTGATCCCCTTAATGAAGTATTGACCCCCCCCCCCCCCCACCAATGAAGGCTTGATCCCCTCTAATGAAGGCTTGATCCCCTCTAATGAAGGCTTGACCCGCGCTAATGATGGCTTGATTCCCCCCTAATGAAGGCTTGACCCCCCCTAATGAAGGCTTGATCCCCCTAAGAAAGACTTTATTCCCCCCTAATGAAGGCTTGACCCCCCTAACAAAGGCTTGACCCCCCTAACAAAGGCTTTATTCCCCCCTAATGAAGGCTTGACCCCCCTAACAAAGGCTTTATCCCCCCCTAATGAAGGCTTGACCCCCCTAACAAAGGCTTTATTCCCCCCTAATGAAGGCTTTATTCCCCCCTAATGAAGGCTTGACCCCCCTAACAAAGGCTTTATCCCCCCCTAATGAAGGCTTGACCCCCCTAACAAAGGCTTTATTCCCCCCTAATGAAGGCTTTATTCCCCCCTAATGATGGCTTGATTCCCCCCTAATGAAGGCTTGACCCCCCCTAATGAAGGCTTGATCCCCCTAAGAAAGACTTTATTCCCCCCTAATGAAGGCTTGACCCCCCTAACAAAGGCTTGACCCCCCTAACAAAGGCTTTATTCCCCCCTAATGAAGGCTTGACCCCCCTAACAAAGGCTTTATCCCCCCCTAATGAAGGCTTGACCCCCCTAACAAAGGCTTTATTCCCCCCCAATGAAGGCTTTATTCCCCCCTAATGAAGGCTTTATTCCCCCAACTTTTTATCATAATTCTGAGATGAGATATAAATAATAAATTATATTTTAAACTTTTATTCTGAGGCGGAAACAAGCTTCCATACTCGACAGAGTCGGTGTGAACCAGATCAATGTTTCTGATTGTTCCTGCTGTTTATGAAAACTGAACGCAAATGTGCATTAAAGAGATGATCAAACAATCCCGTTCACATGTTTTTATTATGCAACAAACAACTGGCTTATCAGTATTTCATTGTAATCATCATCAGACAGTGTGACGGCTCAGCTGAATCACTGCGTCATAATCTGAGGTTTGTTTGACTAAATATACTGAAGCCCGTTTGAGCATCTTCAGCCTTTAACCGTCAGTCACATGGGTTTGAAACGACGAGAGTAAAAGATGTGAGAATGTTTGGTTGAACGCCCAAATGGAGTAAATATGATAGATTTAACAAAAAAACTTTCTTTAAAACTAAGTCTACAAGATCTCTGGTTCATTATTTCTCATATATAAACATCAGATCTATGTTCACAATACATTTCTAATGGCAGTCATTTACAGATGAACAGATCAGTCCATGAAGTAGACACCACAGGACATAAAACACTAGATGCATTACACGTCTCTCTGCTGGATCATGTTCTTCAGTCCCAGACGTCCCCCTGCTTTCTGACAGTATTACGATGATTTAAAAGTCTCGCCCTTTGGTCACACTGCATTTCTGCTGTCCTTCACACATGTAGACACCATCTTCTGTTTAACCCAGTCAGCGCTGCAGGGTGGCGGCCGGTCTGTCGCGGCTCACGCTGGCGGTCGCTCTGTCGCGGCTCACGCTGGCGAGCGCAGTGTCCGCTGTGGCGACGGGCAGCTGAGGCAGGGTTAGTTTGCCCATCTGCGTCGGGTACCTGGTCTTCATCTGGTGTCTGAAGACCGGCTGGGAGATCAGCTGCTTGAGCTGGTTCTTCAGGCTCTTCATTAGCCTCTGCTGCTCGCGGTCATCATCCTCATCTTTAGCGCCTCCTGAAACACACAGGCCACAGGTCAGGGGTGAAAGGTCACACTGTAAACACTGCTCATGCCACTTCAGAAGCTCGTACCCATCAGCAGGTCGTCGTCCACGTCGATGTCCATGGCCTCGGCCGCCTGCCTGACCCAGGAGTTGTGCTGCGTCTCTCGGCTGTGGAAGAACTCCATCTTCTCAATCCTCCTGGCCAGAGTCACGCGCTCCTGTCGAGAGAAACCGGCTCGTCAAGCTGCACTACAACACAGCGCTAGTGGACCAACTACAGGTCAACATGAATCTGATGGCTTTTCTTCCCTATTGTGCCGTATATCTGAGTAATACATTATGTGTATGCTAGGCCGAAGAGATGTGTGTTTAGTCTAGATTTGAACTGACAGAGTGTGTCTGCTTCCCGGACAATGTTAGGAAGACTGTTCCAAAGTTTTGGTGCTAAATAGGAAAAGGATCTACCGCCAGCAGTCGATTCTGATATTCTAGGTATTATTAACTGGCCGGAGTTTTGAGATCGCAGTAGACGTGAAGGACTATAACGCGTTAAGAGCTCGCTCAAGTACTGCGGAGCTAAACCATTTAGTGCTTTGTAAGTGATCAGCAATATTTTAAAATTTATACGATGTTTAATAGGCAGCCAATGCAGTGTTGACAGAACGGGGCTAATATGGTCATACTTCCTGGTTCTGGTAAGAACTCGAGCTGCTGCGTTTTGAACTAGCTGTAGTTTGTTTATTAAGCGTGCAGGGCAACCACCCAGTAGAGCATTACAATAATCTAGCCTTGAGGTCATGAACGCATCAACTAATTGTTCCGCATTTGTCAATGAGAGCATATGGCGTAATTTAGATATATTTTTATATAGTCTCAGGTGAGTGACAGGTTGCCCCGCCCTCGTTATCAGAGATAGTTGATTTTAATTTAGACAACATGAAATGAAAATGAATAATTAATTTTTATGGAATTTTGCAGTGTTTATACTAAATGATTTATGGGTGCACATCAGTGGCTATGTTTACATGCACAAGTTTCAATCGGACTAAAATAATTCCAATTGATGAATCTGAGCGTAGTGTTTACATGACCGCTGAACATGTGATCGGGTCGATGCGTTTATGTGTCACAAGCTGCAAATCAGGATCAGATTATACAGAGTTTCCCGCTGTTTGCGCATAACTATTCTCCTACATTGGTTATTTATTGGTTTTAAACAGCAGACTTAATATTGATCCATTTCTGGTGATAATTAGGAGACAGTGAGCGTATGAGCCGCTGCTTATATTGATCACACAGTAAATCTGGCCAAACCCAGTCGTGTGTGTGTGAGAGTCTGGAGCCAGCGCTGGCGCCGTTGTCCTGCTCCACTTCACACACACAGAGGAATTATAGACGACGAGACACTCGCTTACACCACACTTTATCCACCAGGAGAACAGCTCGATCAGCGCGGCACACGTCATTACGCTATTTCTACGTCATAACGCTATTTCTACGTAATTTTTTACGTCATTACGCTATTTCTACGTCATTGCCC
>JARPMJ010003638.1:67500-89295 GCA_033366665.1 Phoxinus dragarum
TGGCAGGAGAGCCAAAAGTTAATTTCAGACCCTGCACACAGATGAGGAGGTGCTCAGAGAGATCACACACACACACACACACACACAGATGAGGAGGTGCTCAGAGAGATCACACACACACACACACACAGATAAGGAGGTGCTCAGAGAGATCACACACACACACACACACACACAGATGAGGGAGGTGCTCAGAGAGATCACACACACACACAGATAAGGAGGTGCTCAGAGAGATCACACACACACACACACACACAGATGAGGAGGTGCTCAGAGAGATCACACACACACACACACACACACACACACAGATGAGGAGGTGCTCAGAGAGATCACACTCACACACACACACAGATGAGGAGGTGCTCAGAGAGATCACACTCACACACACACACAGATGAGGAGGTGCTCAGAGAGATCACACTCACACACACACACAGAGATGAGGAGGTGCTCAGAGAGATCTCGCACACACACACACACACACACACACACACACACACACACAGAGATGAGGAGGTGCTCAGAGAGAACACACACACAGAGATGAGGAGGTGCTCAGAGAGACCACACACACACACACACACACACATGAGGTGCTCAGAGAGATCACACACACACACACACACACACACAGAGAGATGAGGAGGTGCTCAGAGAGATCACACACACACACACACACACACAGATGGGGTGCTCAGAGAGAACACACACACACACACACAGAGATGAGGAGGTGCTCAGAGAGAACACACACACACAGAGATGAGGAGGTGCTCAGAGAGAACACACACACACAGAGATGAGGTGCTCAGAGAGAACACACACAGAGAGATGAGGAGGTGCTCAGAGAGAACACACACACACACACAGAGATGAGGAGGTGCTCAGAGAGAACACAGACACACAGATGAGGAGGTGCTCAGAGAGAACACACACACACAGAGATGAGGAGGTGCTCAGAGAGAACACACACAGAGAGATGAGGAGGTGCTCAGAGAGAACACACACACACACACAGAGATGAGGAGGTGCTCAGAGAGAACACAGACACACAGATGAGGAGGTGCTCAGAGAGATCACACACACACACACAGATGAGGAGGTGCTCAGAGAGAACACACACACACACAGATGAGGAGGTGCTCAGAGAGAACACACACACACACACACACACACACACAGAGATGAGGAGGTGCTCAGAGAGATCACACACACACACACACACAGAGAGATGAGGAGGTGCTCAGAGAGATCACACACACACACACACAGAGAGATGAGGAGGTGCTCAGAGAGATCACACACACACACACACACACAGAGAGATGAGGAGGTGCTCAGAGAGATCACACACACACACAGATGAGGAGGTGCTCAGAGAGATCACACACACACACAGAGAGATGAGGAGATGCTCAGAGAGATCACACTCACACACACACACACAGATGAGGAGGAGCTCAGAGAGATCACACACACACACACAGATGAGGAGGTGCTCAGAGAGATCACACTCACACACACAGATGAGGAGGTGCTCAGAGAGATCACACTCACAGATGAGGAGGTGCTCAGAGAGATCACACACACACACACACAGATGAGGAGGTGCTCAGAGAGATCACACACACACACACACACACACACACACACAGAGAGATGAGGAGGAGCTCAGAGAGATCACACACACACACACAGATGAGGAGGTGCTCAGAGAGATCACACACACACACACACAGATGAGGAGGTGCTCAGAGAGATCACACTCACAGATGAGGAGGTGCTCAGAGAGATCACACACACACACACACACACACAGATGAGGAGGTCCTCAGAGAGATCACACTCACACACACACACACACAGATGAGGAGGAGCTCAGAGAGATCACACACACACACACAGATGAGGAGGTGCTCAGAGATCACACACACACACACAGATGAGGAGGTGCTCAGAGAGATCACACACACACAGATGAGGAGGTGCTCAGAGAGATCACACACACACACACACACACACAGATGAGGAGGTGCTCAGAGAGATCACACTCACAGATGAGGAGGTGCTCAGAGAGATCACACACACACACACACACAGATGAGGAGGTCCTCAGAGAGATCACACACACAGATGAGGAGGTGCTCAGAGAGATCACACACACACACACACACACACACAGAGAGATGAGGAGGTGCTCAGAGAGATCACACTCACACACACACACACACAGATGAGGAGGTGCTCAGAGAGATCACACACACACACACAGATGAGGAGGTGCTCAGAGAGATCACACACACACACAGATGAGGAGGTGCTCAGAGAGATCTTGCGCACACACACACACACAGAGATGAGGAGGTGCTCAGAGATAACACACACACACACACAGAGATGAGGAGGTGCTCAGAGAGATCACACACACACACAGATGAGGAGGTGCTCAGAGAGATCACACACACACACACACAGATGAGGAGGTGCTCAGAGAGAACACACACACACACACACACAGAGAGAGATGAGGAGGTGCTCAGAGAGAACACACACAGAGATGAGGAGGTGCTCAGAGAGAACACACACACACACACACAGATGAGGAGGTGCTCAGAGAGATCTCGCACACACACACACACACACACACACACACACAGAGATGAGGAGGAGCTCAGAGAGATCACACACACACACACACACTGATGAGGAGGTGCTCAGAGAGAACACACACACACACAGAGAGAGGAGGTGCTCAGAGAGAACACACACACACAGAGATGAGGAGGTTCTCAGAGAGAACACACACACACACACACAGAGAGATGAGGAGGTGCTCAGAGAGAACACACACACACACACAGAGATGAGGAGGTGCTCAGAGAGAACACACACACAGATGAGGAGGTGCTCAGAGAGATCACACACACACAGATGAGGAGGTGCTCAGAGAGATCACACACACACACACACACACACAGATGAGGAGGTGCTCAGAGAGATCTCACACACACACACACAGATGAGGAGGTGCTCAGAGAGATCACACACACACACACACACAGATGAGGAGGTGCTCAGAGAGATCTCGCACGCACGCACACACACACACACACACACACACACACACAGATGAGGAGGTGCTCAGAGAGATCACACACACAGAGATGAGGAGGTGCTCAGAGAGATCACACACACACACACACACACACAGATGAGGAGGTGCTCAGAGAGAACACACACACAGAGATGAGGAGGTGCTCAGAGAGATCACACACACACACACACACACAGAGATGAGGAGGAGCTCAGAGAGATCACACACACACACACACGAGGAGGTGCTCAGAGAGATCTCGCACACACACACACACACACACAGAGACGAGGAGGTGCTCAGAGAGATCACACACACACACACACACACACACACACAGAGATGAGGAGGTGCTCAGAGATCACACACACACAGATGAGGAGGTGCTCAGAGAGATCTCGCACACACACACACACACACAGATGAGGAGGTGCTCAGAGAGATCACACACACACAGAGATGAGGAGGTGCTCAGAGAGAACACACACACACAGATGAGGAGGTGCTCCGAGAGATCACACACACACACAGATGAGGAGGTGCTCAGAGAGATCACACACACACAGATGAGGAGGTGCTCCGAGAGATCACACACGCACACACAGATGAGGAGGTGCTCAGAGAGATCTCGCACACACACACACACACAGATGAGGAGGTGCTCAGAGAGATCTCGCACAAACACACACACAGATGAGGAGGTGCTCAGAGAGATCACACACACACACACACACACAGATGAGGAGGTGCTCAGAGAGATCTCGCACACACACACAGATGAGGAGGTGCTCAGAGAGATCTCGCACACACACACACACACACAGATGAGGAGGTGCTCAGAGAGATCTCGCACACACACACAGATGAGGAGGTGCTCAGAGAGATCACACACACACACAGATGAGGAGGTGCTCAGAGAGAATCACACACACACACAGATGAGGAGGTGCTCAGAGAGATCACACACACACACACAGATGAGGAGGTGCTCAGAGAGATCACACACACAGAGATGAGGAGGTGCTCAGAGAGAACACACACACACACACAGAGAGATGAGGAGGTGCTCAGAGAGATCACACACACACAGATGAGGAGGTGCTCAGAGAGAACACACACACACACACAGAGAGATGAGGAGGTGCTCAGAGAGATCACACACACAGAGATGAGGAGGTGCTCAGAGAGAACACACACACACACCTGATAGTGGATCACGTGCTGGACGTTGGGGATGTCCAGGCCTCGAGCCGAGACGTCTGTGGTGAGCAGAACACACCTGAGAGACGAGAGTCATGTGGGGTCAACAATTGTTGCATTATTCCAAATAAATAGATTAATATTCACAAATAAATAAAATGAGATTTGCAAAAAAAATATTTACAAATGTTTTATTATTTTACAAACACGATGACCTTGGAAATGAAAATAACTTTTTGTTTTACTCTCCCGCTGTTTATTGGCTGTTGAAACACTGAGGGGTGGATTACAGGTTATGCCGGAGCGTCTGAAGCTCGTGTGAAGCTCCGCCCTCTTCTGAACGGAGGCGGAGCAACAGCTCATTTGCATTTAAAGCGACACACAAAATGGCACGTTTTTGCGCACACCCAATAAGGGGCAAATCTGATAAGTTAATAAATGATCCGAGGGGATCCGAGCTGAAATTCACACACACTCCTCTGGGGACACCATAGATTTATATTACGTCTTGTGAAAGGGGCGTAATGCGTCACCAATGCGCCACACCTACATATACGAGCGACATCCGCCACGTTACTCTGTCCTGTTTTCTCCCTCTCAATCTGTAAATATGTGATAAGCCTCTGAATCGTGATGCGTCCAAACATCCGGTGGTTGAATGTCATCATTCTACAACATTATTTATCCGGGGGAAAAGAAAACACAATCATCTGGCATTTGGATTACCGCCAATCATGGGCGTCAGTTTGGGTTGAGTTTGGGTTGAGATTAGGGGTGTGCCGAAAATTTCAACCGGAAATGGCATTATCGGTTTCGGGCCGAAATAAAAAAGCCAGCCGAAATGAATGTCAACCGCGCCGCTCCATCCGGGATATCCGCCGATCTATATGTGATTAATCTTATATCGGACGCATCCCTTGAGTTAGCGCTGTAGTGCGCGTGATCAGCTTCAGCTCAACGGCACTGCACGACTAATCATGACTATTGGCAGGACTGTCATTTCACAACATTATAAAGAGAACAATAATGTAATAAAACATTGTGCATTATTAGAGTTTAGTTGCCGTGTCGCGTTGCTCCAGGACGAGCGCGTCCACAACATGATCGATCATTCTGAATGAATGGCACGTAACTCAGTTCAAGTTCACTTGTGCATTCGCGTCATTTTCTGCAGAAATAAATTGTAATATGTTTATTTTGAATATATCTGATGAATCTCATATAGGATGCGTTTCTTTGAGTTAAATAACGCGCTAGCAAACTAAGTGCTCCAGTTTAACGGTAGCCTTCATTCAGCGCGCGCGGCTCAAACAGAAGTGCACGACTAATAATAACGATGAATAATCTGGGACTGACATACCCAAGTCTTGCGTAGCGACATCCCGAAACTTGCACTCAGAGAAGCACCTTTACTCCAGTGAACTCCACCTCTGCAGTCTCACAGTGCTGCTTAGCACTTCAGTTGTACAGCTTGGGTAGTGTTTAAAACTCAGTTGTTGTTGTGGTTTCAGTTGTTATGCACGTTTAGCACAAATATTTAAAAAATTTGTATAGTTTGTTAAAATAGAATATTGCAACTTTTATTTTGAAAAGCTGTAATATTTAGTGTTTAATAGTTAATTGTTAAATTTAGTACAGAGCCTGTAGTCTATCACACAAACAAGCACCTGAAAATAGTCCCCAGCTCGGTAACTTCCAACATGACCGGGACTAAGTTTGTGTAGTTTTTAGGCGGCAAATTAGGTTTCCTGTGCGATTAGCCATGGGTCTGTGCGTAGTAAAGGGCTGTGATAGTAAGGCGAGGGTATGTTCTACCGTAATGTTACACCGAATACCAACGAATGCTACAAGGCACGCTCCCTGTGCTAGCAGGTCGTCACGTTGGTTTGTTGACTGCCAGTGCTTCGTCATATCATTACGCTGCTGCACCCATGGTACGGGCGCACAGTTCCTTGATTCTTACGCCGGAATGAGATTATAGTTCCTAGCCATATAGGCTTGGAAAATTACAACTTTTCATTTTCCGTCGATCTTAGTACACGGTTTAACTACAGAAGAGTCAAGTTTTAAATAGGAAAAATATTGAAACTCATTCGTCATTTTGAAAGAAATGCTACTGGACCCATCAGAATCAATGATCTATGCTAAGCTATGCTAAAAGTGGTACCGTCAGACCCGGAGTTCGGCTGAATGGATTCGAAAACGGTAAAACTGTTTAACTCTGGGGGAGTTGGAGAATGAGCCTATTTCCAAAAAACGAACACTATCCCTTTAATGAACACATTCTCTGCAGGAAACCCTGATTTCTTGAAAGCTACGCTTGCGGCTCCGGCTGAACACGTGATATCTGAAGCTTCAGTGCATGATCTGTGTTCAGTGTGTCCTCACCGGTCCTTCTCGGCGAAGCGCTCCAGGCTCTTCAGGCGCTGCTTCTGGTGCATGTTAGCATGCAGGCACAGCGGCGCGCAGTCCAGGATGGTCAGCAGCGCCGTCAGCCGCTTGATGCAGTCGATGCTGTTGGCGAACACCATGCTGCGGCCCGGGAACTGCAGCAGGAAGTAGTACAGGAACAGGTCCTTGTCCTCCTTGGTGCAGCTGATGCGGCTCTCCGTCAGCGACTCCACCGTGGCCTCCTTGCGCGTCAGGTCGATGACCTTGGGCTTGTCCTTCATGCCCACCCTCTCCATGAGGATCTGCAGCTTGCTGCGCTGCTCCGCCCGCTTCTTCTTCTTCTGCGCCAGACGCAGCGGCAGGCTGTGCACCAGGGTCAGCGTGGCCGAGAACACGAAGGTCTGCCGCCGGGGGTTAAAGTGTGACGTGTTGAGCATCTCCAGCAGACTCTCCAGCTCCGAGAAGTGGCCCTTCTCCACCATGCGGTCGGCCTCGTCGATCACCAGACACCTGAGGCCAACATGGCAGCAACACACACCATTAGCCAGGCTATCTGTGCCAGACATATAAATGCTGTGTTTATGGCAATAATAATAATGAGAGTTGTGCTGATGTCGACAGTAAGGGGCATGACAGCTGACAGAAGCTTCTTTCAAACACTACCGTCACAGACATGTCTGGTGAGCGCAGATCGGCCAATCAGAGCGCTTAAATTACGAGTACACAAAGACCCGAGTGAGAAGAGTCTGAGGCTGTGTCGGGATAGGTCTGTGCATTAGTCCTGCTGTGTAAGTGCACACTACCAGACCTGCTCATGTGTCGTGTGTGTGTGTGCTTCTGTTCGTCATGCTGCAGCAAACACACACTTATGGAGGAGGATTAAACTTGTGTTCTTCTCATGTTGTTTATGTTTCATCTTTTGGTCAGTAAATGTAAAAGTAGTAAGTGGTCTATGTGTTTATTATTAATGTTAAACTAGTGCTGATTTTGCAGTAAATAACATGTTAATGTTGTGATGTGTGTGTGTTGTGATGGGTGGGTGTGTGTGTGTGTGTGTTGTGATGGGTGGGTGTGTGTGTTGTGATTGATGGGTGTGTGTGTGTGTTGTGATGGGTGTGTGTGTGTGTGTGTGTGTGTTGTGTGTGTGTGTGTGTGTGTGTTGTGTGTGTGTGTGTGTTGTGATGGGTGTGTGTGTGTGTGTGTGTGTTGTGATGGGTGTGTGTTGTGATGTGTGTGTGTGTGTGTGTGTTGTGTGTGTGTTGTGATGGGTGTGTGTGTTGTGTTGTGTGTGTGTTGTGATGGGTGTGTGGGTGTGTGTGTTGTGATGGGTGTGTGTGTTGTGTTGTGTGTGTGTTGTGATGGGTGTGTGTGTGTGTGTGTGTGTGTTGTGATGGGTGTAAATCTGTATTTTAATTAGACGCGTGACTACTTTATATAACAGCCGCGTCTGAGAAGTAGGCTAATAGTTTAAATTTTATAGCACTTAAGTGTAGCTGTCCATAGAGGCAGTATCGATTTTCTCCCATTATCGGATTATTTGCTTTGGCTGTGTTAATTGCTTGGACTAGCAGCTGTCCTCACTCAGGCGTTTGAAAGCACTATATTTAAGCGTCAGCGGAAGCGTTCAGCTCTCCTCGTGTGAAGACCGACTCGGGTAAAGACTATCGACTCTACCTGCGCGACTCCACCGAGCAAGGACACCTGCAAGGCACTTAAGTATCCTATTCTCCCTCTTCCTTTCACACTGGTATAGTATTTCCCTACTAAATATGTGTTTTCAATACATTCCTGTTGTCTCTCGACGACGCTCTCCCATCACGCACAGAAGGCAGCGCAATACTGCTAATCTGCGTCCCATTCCCTCATCCTCTCACACACCTCTCTCTATTTCTATGGGTCTATGGAATTGTCAGTCAGCAGTCAACAAAGCTGACTTCATCCCAGCCTTTGCATCTCACTCTACTCTTAATATTTTAGGCTTAACTGAGACCTGGATTCGTCCAGAAGACTCAGCAACCCCGACTGCTCTCTCTAACAACTTCTCCTCTCACACTCCTCGCCAGTCTGGGAGGGGTGGGGGCACAGGTCTTCTCATTTCTAACAAATGGAAATACTCAACACTCTCCTCTCTCTGCAATAACTACTCGTTTGAATATCATGCGATTACACTTACATCTCCCATTAAGATCCATATTGTAGTCATATATCGCCCCCCAGGTCAACTGGGAAGCTTTGTAGAGGAGCTGGATGTGCTGCTGTCTTCTTTCCCTGAGGATGGCACCCCACTTGTAGTCTTCGGTGATTTCAACATTCATCTAGAGAAGCCGCATGCAACAGACTTCATCTCTCTCCTAGCCCCATTCGATCTCAAACGGCTCATCACCTCAGGTACTCACAAATCAGGCAACCAACTGGACCTGGTTTACACGCAACTGCATCACAGACAACACTTTGGTGAAACCTCTCCATGTTTCTGATCATTTCCTCATTACTTTCAATCTACAACTCACTACCCATGCTCCACCAACCCCCCTACCAGCTACTTTCAGACGAAACCTGCGCTCACTCTCTCCCTCCCATCTCTCCTCTGCTGTGTCATCTTCTCTTCCCTCACACTCACACTTCTCATCTCTGGATGTTAATACCGCAACAGATACTTTATGCTCCACTTTAACTTCTTCTTTAGACAATATCTGCCCTATCTCCTCCAGGCCAGCACGTACTACTCCCTCTAACCCCTGGTTATCCGAGGTTCTTCGTGAACACCGGACCAAACTCAGGGCAACGCAAATCAAAAGACACAACTGACCTTAGTATGTATCAATCTCTGCTCTCTTCCTTTTCTGTTGATGTTCATGCTGCAAAATCTTCTTATTTTCACAACAAGATCAACAGCACCGCTAACACACGAACTCTTTTCAAGACATTCAACTCTCTCCTCGGTCCACCTCCACCACCACCCACCTCCTCTTTAACTGCTGATGATTTTGCCAACTTCTTCACCAACAAAACAACAACTATCAGCAGTCAGTTCTCAACTCCACACACACAGGAACCCAGTCCAACCCCTCCCAATCCGAAACACCTTCTCTCCTCCTTCTCTCCACTGACCGAGGAAGAAGTCTCTAAACTTCTCCTCTCCAATCACCCCACCACCTGCCCTCTAGATCCCATCCCCTCACACCTTCTACAAGCCATTTCTCCCACACTTCTACCAGCACTCACACACATCATCAACTCATCGCTCCACACTGGCACTTTTCCTACAGCATTCAAGCAGGCTCGGGTAACTCCACTGCTTAAGAAACCCACATTAAACACATCACTCTTAGAGAATTACAGACCTCTCTCTCTCCTACCGTTCATTGCGAAAACACTTGAACGAGTTGCCTTCAACCAAGTAACATCCTTCCTCTCTCTGACCAACCAACTAGACGTAAACCAATCTGGCTTCAAGAAAGGGCATTCAACCGAGACTGCATTGCTGTCAGTCACAGAAGCCCTACGGATAGCAAAAGCTGCCTCCAAATCATCAGTTCTCATTCTCCTGGATCTGTCTGCTGCCTTCGACACTGTGAATCATCAGATCCTCCTGTCCACCCTCTCATCACTGGGCATCACAGGAACTGCTCTCCACTGGTTTGAGTCCTATCTCACAGGTAGGTCCTTCAGGGTCGCATGGAGTGGCGAGGTATCCAAAGCACATCAACTGACTACAGGGGTTCCCCAGGGTTCAGTTCTTGGACCGCTCCTCTTCTCCATTTACACCACATCACTGGGACCCATCATACAGGCACATGGCTTCTCTTAGCATTGCTATACTGATGACATCCAGCTCTACCTCTCATTTCCACCTGATGATCCCACAGTAGCTACACGTATCTCAAGCTGCCTGGCGGACATCTCGGCATGGATGAAGGAACATCACCTGCAGCTCAACCTGGCAAAGACTGAGCTTCTCGTCCTCCCTGCCAATCCGTCTCTACAGCACGACTTCACTATCCAGCTAGATTCAACTTTAATCACCCCATCAAGGTCGGTCAGAAACCTTGGAGTAATATTTGATGAGCATCTGACCTTCACAGACCACATCACAAAGACAGCTCGATCATGCAGGTTTGCACTGCACAACATCAGGAAGATCAGGCCCTTCCTAACTGAGCATGCAACACAACTTCTCGCCCAGGCCTTGGTTATCTCTAGGATTGATTACTGCAATGCTCTTCTGGCTGGTCTTCCATCGTGTGCAACTAAACCTCTACAAATGATCCAGAATGCTGCAGCCCGTCTTGTCTTCAACGAGCCCAAAAGGGCCCACGTCACTCCTCTGTTCATCTCTCTGCACTGGCTACCACTCGCTGCTCGCATCAAGTTCAAGGCATTGACGCTCGCTTACAGATCGACCACAGGCTCAGCTCCTCCTACTTTCACTCGCTCCTACGAGTCTACATCCCTACCAGAAGCCTGCGATCGGTCAATGAGCGACGGCTCGTGGTACCATCACAGAGAGCCACAAAATCACTCTCCAGAACATTCTCATTCACGGCTCCATGCTGGTGGAATGATCTCCCTACCCTCGTCCGGAATGCAGAATCCCTGACCACATTCAAAAGACAACTGAAAACTCAACTCTTCCGTGAGCACTTGACATAAAAAAAAAAAAAACCTCTCTTTAACCCTCCCTCCCTTGTTTGCCTTATGCTACTCTGAGCAATGTCAGAACTTTGTATTCTGAGCACTTCTTGCGTTATTTTTGCCTCTTCACGATGACTCGCTTGCTGTAGTCCTCAGTTGTAAGTCGCTTTGGATAAAAGCGTCTGCTAAATGACTAAATGTAAATGTAATGTAAATGTGTGTGTGTGTTGTGGTGTGTGTGTGTGTTGTGGTGTGTGTGTGTGTGTGTGCGCATGTGTTGTGATGGGTGTGTGTGTGTGTGTTGTGGTGTGTGTGTGTGTGTTGTGATGGGTGTGTGTGTGTGTGTGTGTGTGTTGTGATGGGTGTGTGTGTTGGTGTGTGTGGTACCGCAGCTGTCGCAGGTCCTGCAGGTGTGCGTGTCTCTCTTTGATCAACTCCCAGAGGCGTCCTGGTGTGGCGATGATGATCTCGGGCCGTCGCATCAACATCCGCTGCTGCTTCTGCATCGCCATCCCACCCACCACTAACGCCGTCTTGATACCTGCTCAACATCACATCACACCATCACCACACCACACCATCACCACATCACACCATCACCACACCTTCATCATATATATAGTATATCAGATGAAGCCACACTGACCTGTGAAGCGAGCCACGGCATCGATGTGGTGTTTGACCTGAACGGCCAGCTCTCTGGTGGGGGTCAGGATCAGGCCGAGCAGCGGCTGCTTCTGCGGTTCATCAGCGCTAACAGAGTCATCAGCTCCAGCTTCAACAGCACTCACACAGTCATCCGGTCCTCCATCAGGAGCGCTGCAGTCCTCGCCCTCGTCATCCGGTCCTCCATCAGCGCTGCAGTCCTCGTCCTCATCGCCGTCCTCGCCCCGCGGCTCATCGCTCGTCTCTCTCGCAGGACTCGTTTCTGACGGCAGGTACAGACTCTCCACACGCGTCTCTGCGTCATCAGGGTTCCTGCGTTCATCCGTCTGCTCCTGGCTCGACGCTTCCTTCCATTCCAGAATCATGTGGATCATCGGAATACCGAAACACAGCGTCTTCCCACTGCCTGTAGTCGATAAGAACACAAACAGAATCAATAAGTGTGAACAACATGATGAACTACGGCTTACTGTGACAGTTTACAGCAGGTCACGTGATCTGAAAAACGCTCAACTTTTTATCAGTGAGTACTAGCTGTGCGATTAATCAAATTTATTTAGATTTTGGCTTCCAGTGAACATGGAAACACAATAATAGAGATAGAATCAGTCACTGCACTTGACTGAATTACTTTTGTAGCTTTAAGAATCAAAGGCAAGGCAAGTTTATTTATAGCACATTTCATACACCATGGCAATTCAAAGTGATTTACAGAAAGGAATTAAAATGATCACAAAAATAAAAGCAAGCAAAATTAAAAGAGTTCTAAAATAAATTAAAATAGATATGATACAGTTCTAAAATTGATTAAAAGAGTAAAAGATTATACATAAACTTCTCATCTGGCAAAACACCGGTGTATAATTTTTCACAACACCCAGTACTACTCTGAAATTTTGTCAGTGGTGTTCTTTTGGCGCACCTAAGAAATCTATTGGACGTCTCCGATGGACCCGACCGAAAATCGGACAAGAGAGACTCTAGGACTCTCTCACGGGGTAACCTCGGTTCACTGCCACATCAGTCCAAACCCCAAAAACCCATTTGTTCGGAAGCTCTAGGAATGGAGTCGATCCAGTCCGCACCCCACAGAACCTCGAGTTTAATCACGTCAAAATCACTACTCCACCACAGACCCAGGCCATCAGCAGGGTTACATCGCTCTTACCCAATTATCAGTGCCATTTAAGTTCTTTTTAGAATAAAAAGGAGGATGCAAAATAAAATAGTGTAATCAGTCGGACGTACAGTGGCACATGGCTTATTCAGTAAATGCACAGCTAAACAGAAGTGTTTTGAGTCTGGATGTGAATGTGAATTTGATACTGTAGGAGCACACCTGATCTCTTCTGGAAGCTGGTTCCAGCTGCGGCTGGCATAATGGCTAAAAGTGGACTCTCCTTGCTTTGAGTGAACCCTTGGTATTTCTAGTTGATGTGATCCTAATGATCTGAGTGATCTGTTGGGTTTATATTCAGTGAGCATATCTGCAATGTATTGAGGTCCTAGGCCATTAAATGATTTATATACCAGTAATAATACTTTAAAAGCAATCCTAAATGTGACTGGGAGCCAGTGTAAAGACCTGAGGACTGGTGTGATGTGTTCACATTTTCTGGTTCTGCTCAGCGTTCTGTACGAGCTGCAACTGTCTTATGGTCTTTTTGGGAAGGCCAGTAAGGAGTCCATTACAGTAATCCACCCTGCTGGTGATGAAAGCATGCACAAGTTTTTCTAAGTCCTGACTGGAAACAAAGCATCTAATTCCTGCAATATTTTTCAGATGATAGTATGCTGATTTAGTTATTGCTTTGACATGACTACTGAAGCTAAGGTCTGACTCTAGAGAGACACCAAGATTCCTGACGTTTTTAGTTGTTTGACCTCTAGAGTGAAGGTATGCGTTCACCTTGAGAACACATTGACTTCAGTTTTGTCTTTGTTTAACTGAAGAAAGTGAAAGCGAATGAAGAAAGCTATATAATGCATCCGGAAAGTATTCACAGCGCTTCACTTTTTCCACATGTATGTTATGTTACAGCCTTATTTCAAAATGGATTCAATTAATTATTTTCCTCAAAATCCTACAAACACTTCCCCATAATGACAACGTGAAAGAAGTTTGATTGAAATCTTTGCAAATTTAAAAAAACATTTAAAAAAAAACATAACCATGACTGTTCCCTGCTGGTGGAATGATCTGCCTAACTCAGCCAGAGCTGCTGAGTCTGTAGCCATCTTTAAGAAACTGCTGAAGACGTATCTTTTTCGGCAGCACTTAAGCACTTTATTCAGCACTACTAACACTTTCTTATCTATTCTATTCTATTAAAAAACTAAAAAAAAAAAAACGTTGCATTGTACTGTGAAGGGTTATAGCACTTACATACTGTTGTCCTACTGCTAGTTTAATTGCTTCTATTGTTTCTCATTTGTAAGTCGCTTTGGATAAAAGCGTCTGCTAAATGAATACATGTAAATGTAAATAACACCATAAGTAAGTATTCACAGCCTTTGCCATGACACTCAAAATTGAGCTCAGGTGCATCCCGTTTCCACTGATCACCCTTGAGGTGTTTCTACAAATTGATAGGAGTCCACCTGTGGTAAATTCAGTTTATTGGACATGCTTTGGAAAGGCACACAGCCTAAGGTCCCACAGTTAGGGCCTGAGTAGTCTCCCGGTTCACGGTGAGAAGGGCCTCAGTCAGGGAGGAGACAGAGAACCCGATGGTCACTGACAGAACTCCAGCGTTTCTCTGTGGAGAGAGGAGAACCTTCCAGAAGACCAACCATCTCTACAGCTCTCCACCAATTAGGCCTGTATGGTAGAGTGGCCAGACGGAAGCCACTCAGTAAAACCGGGAGACTAGTCAGGATCGAGGGAAAGATGAGGAACCGGGAGACTAGTCAGGATTGAGGGAAAGATGAGGAACCGGGGAGACTAGTCAGGATTGAGGGAAAGATGAGGAACCGGGAGCCTAGTCAGGATTGAGGGAAATATGAGGAACCGGGAGACTAGTCAGGATAGAGGGAAAGATGAGGAACCGGGAGACTAGTCAGGATAGAGGGAAAGATGAGCGACTGGGGGACTAGTCAGGATCGAGGGAAATATGAGGAACCGGGGGGACTAGTCAGGATCGAGGGAAATATGAGGAACCGGGGGACTAGTCAGGATCGAGGGAAAGATGAGGAACCGGGAGACTAGTCAGGATAGAGGGAAAGATGAGGAACCGGGAGACTAGTCAGGATAGAGGGAAAGATGAGGAACCGGGAGACTAGTCAGGATCGAGGGAAATATGAGGAACCGGGGGACTAGTCAGGATCGAGGGAAATATGAGGAACCGGGAGACTAGTCAGGATCGAGGGAAAGATGAGGAACCGGGAGACTAGTCAGGATCGAGGGAAATATGAGGAACCGGGGGACTAGTCAGGATCGAGGGAAAGATGAGGAACCGGGAGACTAGTCAGGATTGAGGGAAATATGAGGAACCGGGAGACTAGTCAGGATTGAGGGGAAATATGAGGAACCGGGAGACTAGTCAGGATAGAGGGAAAGATGAGGAACCGGGGGACTAGTCAGGATAGAGGGAAATATGAGGAACCGGGAGACTAGTCAGGATAGAGGGAAAGATTAGCGACTGGGGGACTAGTCAGGATCGAGGGAAATATGAGGAACCGGGGGACTAGTCAGGATCGAGGGAAATATGAGGAACCGGGGGACTAGTCAGGATCGAGGGAAAGATGAGGAACCGGGAGACTAGTCAGGATAGAGGGAAAGATGAGGAACCGGGAGACTAGTCAGGATAGAGGGAAAGATGAGGAACCGGGAGACTAGTCAGGATCGAGGGAAATATGAGGAACCGGGGGACTAGTCAGGATAGAGGGAAATATGAGGAACCGGAAGACTAGTCAGGATCGAGGGAAAGATGAGGAACCGGGAGACTAGTCAGGATCGAGGGAAAGATGAGGAACCGGGAGACTAGTCAGGATCGAGGGAAAGATGAGGAAGCGGGGGACTAGTCAGGATCGAGGGAAAGATGAGGAACCAGGAGACTAGTCAGGATAGAGGGAAAGATTAGCGACTGGGGGACTAGTCAGGATCGAGGGAAATATGAGGAACCGGGGGACTAGTCAGGATCGAGGGAAAGATGAGGAACCGGGGGACTAGTCAGGATCGAGGGAAAGATGAGGAACCGGGAGACTAGTCAGGATCGAGGGAAATATGAGGAACCGGGAGACTAGTCAGGATAAAGGGAAATATGAGGAACCGAGGGACTAGTCAGGATCGAGGGAAAGATGAGGAACCGGGGGACTAGTCAGGATAGAGGGAAAGATGAGGAACCGGGGGACTAGTCAGGATAGAGGGAAATATGAGGAACCGGGAGACTAGTCAGGATCGAGGGAAAGATGAGGAAGCGGGAGACTAGTCAGGATCGAGGGAAAGATGAGGAACCGGGAGACTAGTCAGGATCGAGGGAAATATGAGGAACCGGGAGACTAGTCAGGATCGAGGGAAATATGAGGAAGCGGGAGACTAGTCAGGATCGAGGGAAATATGAGGAAGCGGGAGACTAGTCAGGATCGAGGGAAAGATGAGGAACTGGGAGACTAGTCAGGATAGAGGGAAATATGAGGAACCGGGAGACTAGTCAGGATCGAGGGAAAGATGAGGAACTGGGAGACTAGTCAGGATAGAGGGAAAGATGAGGAACTGGGAGACTAGTCAGGATAGATGGAAAGATGAGGAACCGGGAGACTAGTCAGGATCGAGGGAAAGATGAGGAACCGGGAGACTAGTCAGGATAGAGGGAAAGATGAGGAACCGGGAGACTAGTCAGGATAGAGGGAAAGATGAGGAACCGGGAGACTAGTCAGGATAGAGGGAAAGATGAGGAACCGGGAGACTAGTCAGGATAGAGGGAAAGATGAGGAACCGGGAGACTAGTCAGGATCGAGGGAAATATGAGGAACCGGGAGACTAGTCAGGATCGAGGGAAAGATGAGGAAGCGGGGGGACTAGTCAGGATCGAGGGAAAGATGAGGAACCAGGAGACTAGTCAGGATAGAGGGAAAGATTAGCGACTGGGGGACTAGTCAGGATCGAGGGAAATATGAGGAACCGGGGGACTAGTCAGGATCGAGGGAAATATGAGGAACCGGGAGACTAGTCAGGATAAAGGGAAATATGAGGAACCGAGGGACTAGTCAGGATCGAGGGAAAGATGAGGAACCGGGGGACTAGTCAGGATAGAGGGAAAGATGAGGAACCGGGGGACTAGTCAGGATAGAGGGAAATATGAGGAACCGGGAGGACTAGTCAGGATCGAGGGAAGATGAGGAAGCGGGAGACTAGTCAGGATCGAGGGAAAGATGAGGAACCGGGAGACTAGTCAGGATCGAGGGAAATATGAGGAACCGGGAGACTAGTCAGGATCGAGGGAAATATGAGGAAGCGGGAGACTAGTCAGGATCGAGGGAAATATGAGGAAGCGGGAGACTAGTCAGGATCGAGGGAAAGATGAGGAACTGGGAGACTAGTCAGGATAGAGGGAAATATGAGGAACCGGGAGACTAGTCAGGATCGAGGGAAAGATGAGGAACTGGGAGACTAGTCAGGATAGAGGGAAAGATGAGGAACTGGGAGACTAGTCAGGATAGATGGAAAGATGAGGAACCGGGAGACTAGTCAGGATCGAGGGAAAGATGAGGAACCGGGAGACTAGTCAGGATAGAGGGAAAGATGAGGAACCGGGGAGACTAGTCAGGATAGAGGGAAAGATGAGGAACCGGGAGACTAGTCAGGATAGAGGGAAAGATGAGGAACCGGGAGACTAGTCAGGATAGAGGGAAAGATGAGGAACCGGGAGACTAGTCAGGATCGAGGGAAATATTACCCCTTTTCCACCAACAAGAACCAGGTGCTGGTTCAGAGCTAGAGCTATTGCCGGTTCGGAGTTGGTTCTACTGATGGGTCTTCTAAGAACCGGTTTGCCTTTCCACAGGCTAGAGAGCCACAACAGAGCCAGATCTTACGTCACTGTGTATACATCTCATGTTGCCCAGCAACGCTAGCGCGGCAGTGCCAAACAGAAACACACCTCAATTACAAATTACAATTACAAAATTACAAACAGGAGTGTAACATTCTCGAAAAGCAGAGTGGACTGCCATAACATCAATGAAAAACATTACTGCAGGCTTCAACATGGCTGTTTTTCACGATTAGAAATGTCAACAAATTTCACCTACGTAGCCTGTAGCCCGAGTCTGTACGCTATCTGTAGCCTGTAAGCCCGAGTCTGTACGCTATCTGTAGCCCGAGTCTGTACGCTATCTGTAGCCTGTAGCCCGAGTCTGTAAGCAATCTGCAGCCTATGCTTGAAATGTTCTAAATACTGGCGACACCGTATGCAGAAGTGGGCTATAATGTGCTGTCATGTGTGTTTATCAGAACCTGCAGTTGCTGCGTGATGCGCGTTCGCTGCGGGCGTATCGTGACGAGCTGGACGCGCTCTGAGAGAAAGCGCCTTTCAGACAGGGCACGGCATTCGCGGCGCTATGAGACCCATTCATTTCAATGGCTTGCAAGACATTCTGTTGTGTGAAAGCAGCTCTTTTGTTTTTACCTCCAAAACACACCGACAACCCAGAACCCAGCGCCGCGCATTCTGCGTCCTAAAAGCCGTTAAAATCGATTCCCTATTTTCATTTTCGAAACTTGTGTTGGTTGGTCCGATCGATTGTGCAATCGATTTTCGAACAAAAAGTGACAGCCCTAGTGTACTCCGGTTCAAAAAGTAGGGAAGGGCGAAAAACACCATCTCGTTTTCTCCAACTTCAAAATCGTCCGACATCTTTTTATAATTATTATTTTTTTTAAATTGTTTTTCAATTTCTGAAAGTTAAACTAAACCTTTAAGTGACTTACATTTTAAACACCATATTGCCTGTTTTTGCTGTTTTTTAAACAAAAATTGTTTTAAAACAAAGTCACAGCACTGTGTTTGCGTCTCTGAGAAACAGCGGTGCTCCACTACTGAATGAATCAGCCGTGTGAACGAATCGGTTGAATCAATGTTTCGATTACTGGGACAGATTAAGATCATAGATGTTATATAGAGACTAGATGCCCTATTGGCCACTGGGCACTGAGAAATACGGCCGCCATCTTAAACCGGTCGTACTCCTAGTTTCGTTGCTTAGCAGCAGTCAGATTCCAGAGCATTTTCCTGTTCTAATCGGCGGACCAGCGCAAATAGGGCCCGGGATTACTTTTCACAAGTACATTTAACATTACCGTACTTTCGGTTGTATTTTGTGAATAGAATATTTCCAGATAATTGAGAAGGAGCAAGGATCTTTGATAGTACTGTAACGTTACTGAAATCGTAGCGTTAGCTAGGCTATGTTTATTGCATCACTCAGCATGGATGGAGAGGTGAGGTAAAGTAATAATTACAAGAGCTTCTCGGTTATCAGACACAAGCATTCAACGGCCCTGTAGTATAAACATATATACATATAGGTTATTTGTGTTTGCGCACGTGATATCAGGAAGCAATGTAATAACGTTACCTGTGTAATACACACATGACGGCGATGCGCAAATCGAGTGAGTGTGTGTGAGTGTGAGAGAGAGAGAATAAGTGTGAGAGAGAGAGAGAGAGAGAGAGAGAGAGGAGAGAGAGAGAGAGGAGAGAGAGAGAGAGAGAGAGAGAGAGAGAGAGAGAGAGAGTGAGTGTGTGTGTGTGTGTGTGTGTGTCACAAATCATTATTGTTTCTTCAACTTATTAAAATGTCTTACTTTACTGCAACTATCTGTTTTCTGCTTCTTTATCATATTTATAGTGTGTGATTTATAAAATACCTTATATCCTACATCACATATTTAGATTTTGGACGTCTGGTCAGTTTATATCTTATATCAGAATATTATATTACTGTTAAGCCTACTATGAATATTAAAAGATGCCGAACCATGTGTCCTGTATCATAGCTACACGAATGACCTTTGCAGGAAAAACCCCGCGTGAAGATCAGTTCGGTATTCAGTGAGTTATGATTAATTAAATGCGCTGAGCTCATTGCTCCTGCCGTACAGAATACACTGAGTGGAGCGGGTGACCGGTCTAAGATGGCGGCCCCACGGCTCGACCGCGCTATAGGCAGTAGCGGTCAATAGGGCGTCTATCTATTAATGTCTATGATTAACAGGGCCGGAGTAGGTCCACTTTTCAGCCCGGGAGTTTCAGGCCCAAGACCGCTGAATTCTATCCAAATTGGATAAATGAAGTACCAGTTCAGTTCTTACTATTGTGTAGTTTTAATTAATACCATGTTCAACAAATAATGTAAAGGTTAAATAATAATTCACAGAAGAAGTTAACAAAAAATATTCCAGAAGAATAGGTTGATAAATTAACAAAAGCAGAAAGAAAGATAGAAAGAAAGAAAGAAAGAATTTGAAATGTATCCCACTCTTCCACAAAGAGGCATATTGAACTAATGTTTACAGATACAAAAAATAATTAAGAGGTCATTTTACTGCATACACAGATCAAGCTTGAGTTTTGTTATCAATATTAAATTGTATAATATTTGCAAAGTCTATGAATCGCCATGACATGTATTGAGTGATACAAAAAGGCTAATATTTTAATTAAATTTTATATTTTTCTTGTGAATAGGTTGACAACGATACAACGGTATTAGCCGAATAATTACGTTGCAGCGCTGCTATTGCTCATTACTAGGCCTATCTCTCTTTACCTGCTGTTTGTCCTAAAATCTGCAAATAAATCTGTAAGCTTGGCACATTTGACAGCATCCTCCTCCAATGCCTTTCTTTTTTTCAACCCGGCTTTTTCAGCCCCTCCTGGCCTCTTCCTCCCATCCATCCTCCCTGACGCGTACCATTACGGTAGGGCCGGCCCAGCTATCGGTACCTGAGAAAACGTTTTGGAAAAGACGCGCTATGGACCCAACCAACTCTATGGGAAGGGAGGGGAGAACTGCCTCTCATGGTACAACCCAAGCAGAGGCTGCGGTGTCCGAATGCGGAACGTGTGGAGTCTAATGTAACAAACGTGACAAATGTAAAAAAAATAAATAAATAAAAAATTCCTCGACCGGCCCAAAAGTGAAGCGGCCCACCGGGAATTCTCCCGATTCTCCCGATTACCCACCCCGGGCCTGATGATTAAGATAGTCAATGAATGAATGAATGAATGAATCAGCCGTTTGAACGAATCAGTGGAATCTCAAAGACTCACTCATTAACCCCGACTCGCTGCCACCTACTGACGGTTTTTATTTATTCCACATTTTAAGCATCTTTTCATGTTTTAAATAATTTCAAATATCAATATTCAACGTTTTATGTTAAAAACATCAAAACATAATTTATGCATTTGTAACTGCAGGTCATTGATGTCACATCTGATCTGCATTAGACAGTGTCTGTAAATGCTTCTGTTTCCTCTCCTCTGCAAAGATGAATTTTGTTCATAATTTGATTAGTAACAGTTCTATTGGGTTTTATTATTATAATTTAATTTGATTACATTTATGAAATTGACATAAAACATGATGCATGCATATTAGCTTTTAAATATGGATTTATAAAGGTAAAAATCAATGTATGATTCAGTCAGCGCTCCACGACAGTCCTAAACCTGCCAGAGTTCAGACACAGTAACACACTCCGCAAAGCATCGTTTAATTATCGCTATCGATCAAATCACAGAAAATATTGAGATATGACTTGTGGTGAATATCGGCCAGCCCTAACTGTTAGATAT
>JARPMJ010003639.1:0-57500 GCA_033366665.1 Phoxinus dragarum
GAAAGGGGAGAGCTCTCACTGCATCCAGATGAATACACGCCCTGCGGGGCTAGGTAAGCGGGGAGATGCGATAGTAGGGGAGAGCGGTCCGGACTCAGAAGGATGCTAGTGTTTGTTGTGCTTGTCTAATGTTATGCAGATCTGAACGAACATATGTTGTTTCGAAGGTGTGGGACGACCATCGACCTAGCATTTTGGTTTGGTGATCGGAAAGGCCCCTTGTGCTGCTGTGGTGGCTGCACCTATTCGGAAAGAATGTGAAGAGAAATGTTTGGTTGGGATGCCGGAACTGTTGAGGATGAATTTGAGGTTCTTTGGAACCAATGTCTGGAGGCAGGAAGGTTTTATCATCGATGAAGAGAGGACCGAGAGAAGAGGTGAATTGGGATTTCCTCTGGTGAAGAAAAAGTTTAAGGACTGGTATGGTTGGCTGAGGAGCGGCGCACAGGGCAAATAGAACGGGCGTGAGCTCCGCCACAGAAATTGCAGACATGGAGGAAGCGGCATCGCTGTCTGTTGCAGCCTGAAGAATTAAAGCTGTTGCACACTTGTCTGCCTGAAACTGAGGTAAAAATCTGGTTACAGTCATTCCTTGATTGAGGGACATGTGAAGTGGGTTTTTCTTGGAAAGGAGCTGGGTGGGTTGGAAGATCTGGGTTGGTTTGGGGACATTCTGAAGTAGAATGAATGATAGACCTGCAGATGGCGCAAGAAAGGCTTCGAACGCCTAAGAAGACTCTGTTATATAGTTCGAGGTCCAAGGCTCCCCAGTAAGGACACTGGTTCCAGTGGGTGACAACGGGCGGCGCATTTAGCTGAAAAAAGCTTATGGTATGTATAAAAATGACTACCTCCGAAAGAGAGACTGAGCTCTGCTATGATAGAGAGGTAGTCATTTAATTCCTTGCGTCTGGCTGGAAATGAAGTGCAAATTACTTCTGTGTATCTGGCAAAAGCAATGTAGAATTCTGCAAGTGTGAGAACTCGTTTTGAAGGTTGTATGGCATTTTTAAGATTGATGGTTAATGGGCCGCAGTCAAACGAGCGGTGGGATTCATTGAGAGGGACGGAAGTCAGTAGAGAAGGAAGATCAATATCTGCACCTGATAGAATTAGGGAACGGAGATGGGCTGAGACTGGAGGTGGTTCCATGGCTACTGCATTGGGAGGAGCTGGAAGATGGACTGCTGTGGAGAGTGAATGGGTTGGCAAGCGGATTGTACCTGAAGAGCAAGTGTTAGTGTTGAGAAAAGTAGATGAATGTTGATCGGAGGGTCCCATTACTGACTGGTGTCCAAGATGGCTGGCATGGGCTGAAGTGAGAGGAAGGGGAGGGTTTGTGGGGGAAAAAGGTGTAGACATCCTTTGCGGAGGCAACCTCACGCTCGGATGTGAACTGGGAAGAATATTAGGAGATAATTGGAAGATAGAAGGGGGAAGAAATGAATGAGGAGAATTGGAATGGAAGGAAAGAGGAGGGGGTGGAGGGGGGATGGCTAGCGAAGGCAACCTCGCGCTAGGATCCGCTCTTTGAGTAGGTTGGTTTGAGGGTGAGAGAAATGTGACTGTGTGCGAGGGTGACCTGGCACAAGGGTTATTATAAAGAAGATTAGAGAAAACTGGAGAAGAAGAGGGAAGTGCAGAGGAATGTGTTTGTGAGTTTGGTTCTTGCCTGGGGAGTGGGGCTGACTGCATGAAGTTTGTGAGAGCTGGAGAAGAAGCGGAACTGTTTTTTGCGGCCCCTTGTTGTTGGCCGGGTGGAAATACCGGCGGACAAGGAAGTGCGAGCCGCGGCGGCGCCGGCGGCTTTTGGATCGGTGCGTTGGGATTGTGTGGGTTCAGAACGCCGGATCGGGAGAGAAACGGAGGTAGAAGAGGGGCGAGTCTTGCTTTTATGAGATGTTGAAGTGTTTGATGGCATGCTGGAACTGAAAGAACTGATGAAAAGATCGTAGAGTTGAGCTTTTGATGACCTGCGGGAGAAATAGATTCCGGAGCTGGAGAGGACTTGACGTAGGCTGTTGACTGAACATTTTGAAATGGGTGGAATCGGTGTATTAGCAGCGGTGGAATGGAGAGATGATGTCTGAGAAGATGTACGAGGCTCAGTTAAAACTGGCGATCTTGAAGGTGGAGAAGAGCGTTGCCTTTTGGTGCGTGGTTTGTATGAGCGCTGGATTTCGCGGCCAGAGCGCTCATGAAGATTATCCGTGTTTGCATCCGAATGATCCGATCTTACGCGGGGTGTGGCTGTCGGTGTCTCAGGAGGCTCGTCAGTTCGTCGTCTGAAGGAAAGAGTTGGATTTCCGGGATGTCGGACATTATTCCTTGCGGCAATACCACATACTGGAACAGCTGATGTTATGGGGAGAGGTAAGCGGCTGCTTATATACTGTACTCGGCTGATGATTGAAAGATTAGATTGGCTCACTCCTCCCTAACTTACGTTTAGAAACTTCATTTAATATTACTCATGAGTACATACATTGTAACAATGACACCTTCAAATAAAGTGTAACCCAATAGTGTTATTAAACAGACAAAAGTATGAATAAATTCACTAAATTATACATGCAGGTTTCAACATAAAAGTCCAAAAACATAAAACAAGACATCAATTTTATGAGTAATACTAAAATAACAAAGATATGAATTTGAAGAAATTGCATAAACTACTGTGAGAAGTTACATAAATATTGTGTGTAGTGTGTAATAAAGGTGAAACTAATATTTTATATAGACTCATTACATGCAAAGTGAGATATTTCAAGACTTTATTTGTTATAATTTTGATGATTATGGGCTTACAGCTTATGAAAACCTTTTCACAATTATTCTAATTTTGAATTTGGGGTTTTCATAAGCTTTATAATCATCAAAATTATAACAAATAAAGGCTTGAAATATCTCACTTTGCATGTAATGAGTCTATATAATATATTACCCAGGTGAAAAAGACGTAGTATTAAATGTATTAAAAATATATTTGAAATTCAAATAGTATGTTTATAATACATTTGTATTTCCAACATGCTTATTTAAAGTGCATTTAAAATACATTGAATTGCATTTTAATATATTTATAAAAAATATACTAGTAGTACATTGGTAATAAATATATATTTAAGTATACTTTTAATAAATGTGCTAATTAAAAGCATACTTTAAATACATTTCTAAACAGTATACTAATAGTGCATTGGTAATAAATATATATTTAAGTATACTTTTAATAAATATGCTAATTACAAGCATACTTTAAATATATTTCTAAACAGTATACTAGTAGTACATTGGTAATAAATATATATTTAAGTATACTTTTAATAAATATGCTAATTAAAAGCATACTTTAAATATATTTTCTAAACAGTATATTAATAGTGCATTGGTAATAAATATATATTTAAGTATACTTTTAATAAATATGCTAATTAAAAGCATACTTTAAATATATTTCTAAACAGTATACTAGTAGTACATTGGTAATAAATATATATTTAAGTATACTTTTAATAAATATGCTAATTAAAAGCATACTTTAAATATATTTCTAAACAGTATACTAGTAGTACATTGGTAATAAATATATATTTAAGTATACTTTTAATAAATATGCTAATTAAAAACATACTTTAAATATATTTATAAACAGTATATTAATAGTACATTGGTAATAAAATATATATTTAAGTATGCTTTTAATAAATATGCTAATTACAAGCCTACTTTAAATATATTTATAAACAGTATACTAGTAGTACATTGGTAATAAATATATATTTAAGTATACTTTTAATAAATATGCTAATTACAAGCATACTTTAAATATATTTATAAACAGTATACTAGTACATTGGTAATAAATATATATTTAAGTATACTTTTAATAAATATGCTAATTACAAGCATACTTTAAATATATTTATAAACAGTATACTAGTAGTACATTGGTAATAAATATATATTTAATTATACTTTTAATAAATATGCTAATTACAAGCATACTTTAAATATATTTCTTAAAAGTGTACTAGAAGTATTTGGTAATAAATATATGCTTAGTTACACTTTTAAGAAATATGCTAAATGCAACCATACTTTTAGTGAAGTTTTAGTGTACTTAAAGAAAACATGCATATGTTGCTCTTACTTAAAGTAGCCTACATTTTATGTGTACTTTGTGTAAGAACAGCAAAATGATTAAGCTTTTAGTGTGTTTAAAATGTATGTACTTTATAAACACTTAGGCCTACTGCAATATAGTTTAATTATTTATGTTTTTATCATTTTAATATATAAAAAAATACATTTACAATATATACCAACTTATAATGTATTAGAAACATTTGTCAACTATTATTAGCATTGCAATAAGCTTAAAATTATTATTTTTTCACTTTTACTTGTTTGTTGTAAAAGGCTACTTAAGGCTGTTGTCTATTACATGATATTTTGTACTACTGAAATTCCACAATAATTTCAGCATCAGATTTTTTTAAATGCATCATAGATACATTTTCCAAAGAAATGTTAATTTCCAAAAAGGTGTTGTTCTTGTTTAAATTTGAACAATGCGCATAACACACGTGACTAGTCCTGATTGGTTCCAGAGGCGTTGAACGGCTGTGATTGGTTCTTATGATAATGCGCTCGCATCTCACTCGTCTCGGAGCTTCAGTTGCTGCATGCGGTCCTTGAATGTGATTAGATTTAGACGTTTAAATTTAAACTGTTAAAATATTTATAGCGATCGTGTTTCTTTAGAGGACTTGGAGGAAACCACGCGATTAATATGGATTGGGTGATGTTTTTTGCGATTCACTTTTTGAAACGTGAACAGATCTGGTGAATCGTTCATCGGTAGGGATATGAATCATGACAGTTTTTCTATAACGAAAGTCTTAAATGGTTTGGAACCTACTTAAGGGTGAGTGATCATGACACCATTTCATATTTTTGGCACAAAGTGTAACATCACGTCTTTTTACAGTTCAGCTAACTTACATTCAATTTGCCCAATCAGAGCCAAGATTTTCAAGTCAGACTCGAAGAGATGAAGATACTGCCTCAGAAGTTACTGGTAAGTTTTAGTTGCTGTTTGCATAAATAAATAGCTCACTGTTTAGTTGTTTTCCTAGGTGGAAAGGTCTGCTATGCATTTGCTAATATGACTTGCACGTGGGATACTGACTTTAACCGCTGTAACATGATGCTGACACTGAATTCTAGCAACTTCTGCACTGTCAAAGTCTAAAGTCTTTGATAAATCTGTTTAAAATCTATGTGGAGACATTTAACGTTATCGGTCTTAAAACAACTATAAAACATTGTCCAATGCATCTTCAAAAAAAAATAATTAGTTATTATAATATGTACATCATTATATTAATATAATTTTTATTTGCTGAAGCTGTGTATTTATTTCTGATTTCCTGAAGAATTTGTCTTCATTGTTATGATGTAAATTATCTTTAAAAAGTTTGAAAAAACATGTTATGAATATAGCTACCTTTGTCTTGAGCTGACCAGCCAATTATGGTAGTGTGTGTTGATTGGTGTTTATATTTGTTCAAGCTTGACAACCTTATTGCCTTTTTGATTACTTTCTAATATATATTTCTAATTACAAATAAGTTCAAAGATTAAATTGTTAAAAGGGATGCTTATAAGAGAGTGTATCCAAACTGCTGAGTCTGTGATGGGTTTTGATTATATTACCCACCAAGTACATTGTACTCAGCATACTGTCATTCTTAAAAACAAAACAAATCATTCTTCATAATTTGCCTGCCTTATATATTTGTGTGTATGTATATATATATATATTTATAAATCTCTCTTTTTTTTATTTGTTATTTTTCAGACTAGCTGCTATAGAAGAAAAACTGAGTGCAGAGACAAGCGAAGAAGAGAGTAGTAAGTAGTGATGCACCGATTGATCGGCTGGTGACCGAAATTGGCAGATTTTCACGTGATCGGCCCATGACCTCGGGCGCCATATGATTAACATCGCACAACATCAGCAATCAGACATGCACACGGACCGCACATGTAGGAAACCTCGTGAATTACGGCCGTTTCACACCGCAAGCGTGAGCAGCGGGTTTTATTTTTTGTGTGTGAATGCTCTCATTGATTGACATTCACGCCCGAAAAAATACGCAGCAGCAGGAGTGCGTTAAAGTGAAAACACGCTTTTGATGGACAAAATAAATATGATTTCACACAAAAAATGCCCAAAATGCACAGAATGTGCATGTCTAGTGTGTTTAACAAGAACTGGAGTAGGCTAGAAAATGAACACAAAAATATTTGTAGAAAAATGTACCCATTTAAACTTGTTTTAATTATTCAGTTTGAGTAAAAGTATATGGTGTTTTATTTAATAAAAAAAATTATAATAATAAATAAGGAGTTCAGATGCAATTTAAGCCTCTAAGTGCCATCTGAAATGTTCTTCTAGAATGATCATTTTTATCAAGCTTGAATATTTAAGTTCAGTCATTTATCTTAAATGGCAATGAAAATTACCTATTTGTCATTTAAGTGAAATTACTGAACTTAAATATATGAGCTTGATAAAAATGATAATTTTAGAAGAAAATTTATTCGGAATCGGCTAAAATCGGTATCGGCAGGTCAAACTCAGTGAAAAATCGGAATCGGCCTATAAAATTGTAATCGGTGCATCTCTAGTAGTAAGTATGGTTTAATCTCAAATCACCTCAGTTATAGAGATTTTTGAATCCGGGACTATTGAATGGTGATTCGGTCATGACGTATGTGTTTCTGTACATCACTTTTTTTTGCTCTCGAAGTCAAAGGGGGCTGACTAAAAACAAATAATAATGCTAAAAATAAAGATTAGCATTTGTTATACATTATAATTATTATACTTGTCTGTTTTTTTTTTTTGCTGTGATACAGTGTCATAACATGTAGACCTCACTGTTGTTCAGCAAGACTTAATGTTTGTTCTATTTGATGTAGATATTTTATTAACTCCTTTTTGCATTATATTAACATTTTATATTGAATGTCTTCTGTTAAAATATGAACTAAGCATTACATGCCATATAAAAAAATCGTGTTTACGACTGTTCCCTGAAAGCAGGGAATGAGGACAGTGCATCGATGACGCTTTGGGGAATGCCCGCCATGTGAACCGGTGTCTAAAAAGCTATAAAATCACGGCAAACGAATTTGGCGACAACCTATGACACTATTAGTGCGACCCAGAAGTATAAAAGGGGCGCCTAGATACGCAGTGCAAGTTCCCTTTCGAAAGGGAACAGTGACTTTTTTAACAGATGTTAATTTTGCATTAATATTTAAAAAAAATAATAATAATATTTTTCCCTTTTCATAGATACTGTGATCAAACAGTTTCCGACCACGACAGTGTCTGAGGTGCGAGCACTGATCAGAAGAAAATGCAAACAATGAGGCAAACTCCAAGACCAATCACTTCAATTCGCTTGAATGATGAAGGACTGTTTGCAGCTATTGTATTTCACTTTTTGACTTTGTTGAACTTATTCCTTTAAGTTCATTTTTTTTTGTTCTGTTTAATACTTCTGCAGATCAATGCATTTTATGTTAATGCATTTTGTTTAATTTTCATATGTTGCTGTACTAATGTAGTGCATTAAAGTTTACTATCTTTCAAAGAGTGTTTGTGTGTGTTTTATACAAATATTGTTTTTACTGTGTTTAACTGAATTACAATTTTTAACTGTATTTTTAATACATTAAAATATATTTTTTTCATACTGAATGGTTTTGTTCAAAAATATATTTTTTAATATACTAATAGTGGGTCTTATAGTGTTCTACTAATACATTATTAATAACCTGATATTATATTTAAAATATACTGGGAACACATTAATATGATGTTAAAAATATATTTAAGTTGTATTTCGAAAGTACATTTAAAATGTATTAAAAGTACAATTTAAAGAAGTGCTATTAAATTACACTAAATGTACTTAAAATAGTTCCATTTTAACACAATTAAGTATATTAAAATATATTACTATTACATTAAAATTGAACTTAAATACATATAAAAGTACATTTAGTATACTTGAAGTTGTTCCAAAATAACACATTTAATACATAATTAATACAATACACTTAAAATACATTAAGTATATCAAAATAAGTACACTTTAAATATATTTCTTTTCACCTGGGTAGTTTCACCTTTTAAGTTGAATTACTGAAATAAATGAACTTTTGCACCATATTCTCATTTTTCCATGTTTCATCCTGTATATTCATTTTTTCCAAAGCTGAAGTGAATTTAACTTGCTCAAGCCGTCAAAAGTGATTCTGCCCGATGCGTAGAGCATGTGGGCTTGTTGGAGTCTAGCGATGCAAACCGATCATTTTGACAGCGAACTCCTGTGCGCTTCAGCCCGAGCCGAGCTCTTCTCTTCTCCTCCCTCGTTCTCTCTGTGAGCCATAAGCAATGGAGGCAATTTAGCCAGAACTCCTGTGTATTGATCAAACCCCAGTCAAATAAATAAGCTGCCAGACTCGTGCCACTCACCGCTGACAGCGTATGAGGAGCTGGACCTGTTCTCCATCTCACATCTCACGGCAATAAATAACCGCAGAAATAAAGAAATAAAACCACGCTCTGGTGCTTTCAATCTCAGACAAAGGCAGGCTGATGTACAGATACAGATATGAGTCTCATCTTCAGAAAAGATATGCATTAATTGCTCATGCAAGTTAAATGATATAATATCCTAATGCTGTAGCTTTTTAGGTTACACTCTTAAAACTCATCTTTGATCAGGGAAATTATATATTTAAATGTTTTTTTCCCCCTTAAAATATCTTGAATGTAACTCGACACCCTTTGCCTCATTTAGTATGCGTGGTTCTATGAATATGCAAATGAGCCCCGCCTCCACTCAACTCACTCACTCAGAGATCCACTGGTTGACGATCACACGTTGATCTGATTGGTTACAAGGTAGTGTGTGACGTCAGAAACACCAGCGATTTCAAACCGTGTTTTTGAGACTGTCTTTGGTTCACTGCAGTTTTAAGCAGAAAATACTCAGCAATGCTGTCGACTTATGAACTTACACATGATTTCTCTTAAAGCGTATTAAAAACACCACATAGACACATAAACAACATTAAAAGCTGGATTTACACCACAGAAGAACCACTTCAGTTCTTAGTGTGAAGAACTTTTATAAGAACCTTTTTCCCCTCAAATGAATCTTTTGTTCAATGGGAATGTTAAATGTTTTTAATAAACCATCAATGCCAATAATACTGCAAGTTGTCAAATATGGTCTCGTCGACAAATCAACTTCTTCTCTGAGAAAAACACTCACACTTTTGATTGCAAACTTTGCTATCTTGGCAAATTTGAGACATCGTTGAGGTGTATTTCTCAGGAGACTTTAGCAAACATCTTCATTAAATCAACACTGTGTCAAATCATGAGGAGACACTTAATTCGAAAGATTTTCCTTCAAGGTTTGCCTCCAGTAATAAAGTATCGGTCTAAAGAAGAAGAAATTATCTAATGTCATTCTGCTTCAATCCTTTGACAAACTGATCAATTTTGAGTGCGAGGCACAAAAAGGTCCAAGCGCTTCATTGTTAAAGCTGCACTGTGTAGGATTTTATCCCATCTAGTGGTGAAATTGTATATGACTACCAACTGAATATTACTTTCTAGCCCCTCCCACTCCGAGAGCGTTTTAACTCCTACGGCGGCCGTATTATTCCAAATCTGCCGGCAGTCGCGAGTAATCTCCGCTCGCATTCGTCACGGCGCCACTGAGTGTGAAAACACGAAAAGCGAAGCTTGAATTTCCAGGTATGTCCCTCTTTGGCTAATGTATTTTCAAGATGGAGGCGCAACATGTCTTCCGCCATTCGAGCGACTCACCCGTATGTATTATAAACGGCAGATTCTACGCTTACGAGAATACTTGATTAGTTGGTAGAAGTAATTATACATTAATGAGCACATATTTACATTTATTCATTTAGCTGACGCTTTTATCCAAAGCGACTTACAATTGCTATATATCAGAGGTCGCACGCCTCTGGAGCAACTGGGGTTAAGTGTCTTGCTCAGGGACACATTCGTGTCTCACAGTGGATTCGAACCCGGGTCTCTCACACCAAAGGCATGTGTCTTATCCATTGCGCCGCCACCACCCATATATAATTTTGAGAGAACACAGTGGTTTTTGCTAAGAATCAACTTAAAATTATACACAGTGTAGCTTTAACAGTGAAAAAAGTTGTCAAATATGGTCTCGTTGACGAATCAACTTCTTCTCTGAGAAAAACACTCGCACTTTTGATTGCAAACTTTGCTATCTTGGTAAATATGTGACCCTGGAGCACAAACCCAGTCTGGAGCCGCACGGGTATATCTGTGGCAATAGCAACTATACATTGTATGAGTCAAAATTATCCATTTTTCTTTTATGCCAAAAATCATGAGGATATTAAGATCATGTTCCATGAAGATATTTAGTAAATGTCCTACCGTAAATATATAAAACATGTATTTTTGTGAGTGAATGCAGCACAATCGTGAACATAAATGCACAACTTTAAAGGAGATTTTCTCAATGTTTATATTACATACTCCCTCAGATTCCAGATTTTCAATAGTTGTGTCTCGACCAAATATTGTCCTATCATAACAAACCACACATCAATGGAGAGATTATTAATTCAGCTTTCATATGATATATACATCTCAATGTCATAAAATTGACCCATGTGACTGGGTTTGTGGTCCAGGGTCACATGTGAGACATCGTTGAGGTGTATTTCTTAGCGAACTCCTTCATTAAATCTCCACCGTGTCAGATCATGAGGAGACACTTAATGATTTGAGTTGGAAAGATTTTGCCTCCTGTAATAACGTCTCAGTCTAAAGAAGAAGAAGAAGAAGAAGAAATGATTCTGCTTCAATCCTTTGACAAACTGATCAATTTTGAGAGCGAGGCACAAAAAGGTCCAAGCGCAGAGTGCTCTACATTCTCCTTTTCACCTCTCATCTCTATTTAAACTCTTCTCCGGCGTTTGTACGAGCGCTTCTCTCTATTGACGTGCCAGTTCCCTGCGTGAATGCATCTGTCATTCCCACGCGTCGCGCCACAAAGACACACGGTCATTAGTATTATGGTGAGAACGCCCGGGATCCCATCTACCACCACCCTTGACTAATTCTTTATTTGTATCAAAAAGAGGAGAGAGAAAAAACAACATGGCAAATTCCCCCGAGCACCAACAAGCTTCACGTCTCATTTGACTATGCTAATTACCTTTTGCATGATTAATTGGACCAATTAGAATTAGTGGTGGAAGAAAACGATTCTTGGCAAGGTGCAAACTATTAATTAGTCATGAAAACATTATTAATGCGAGGCTTAAATCTGAGTGAATACGACAGAATTACAGAAATAATGGTTATTATGACTCGTGAGTCACACGCTGTGTGGCCGAAAATCTGCAACGGTTTATGATTTTGAGAAACCTAATTATTACAGAAAATAAACAGTGGAATATTATTATTTAATATTAGTTTTTTTATATTGATTAATTTATTATTTTATACGATAATTTACAAAACTATTTAATATTATTGTTTTATTTAATATTAATTTAATTTAATACATGAATTTATTTTTAATATTATTGTTTTATTTTAGTTTAAACTTAATATTGATTACTATTATTTAATATTAGTGTTTCCTTTCATATTGATTCACTTACTATTTGATACTATTAATTAATATTAGTGTTTTATTTATTATTGATTCATTTAATAATTAATGGTATTATTTAATATTATTGTTTTCTTTAATATTAATTAATTATTCAATAATTCAACATTTAATACTATAATTTATATTACTATTTTATTTAATATTAATTTAATATTTAATGCTGTTATTTAATATGACTGTTTTCTTTAATATTAATGTATTTAATATTATTATGTAATATTATTGTTTTATTTAATAGTACTTTATTTTTATATAATATTGTTATTAAATATTAGTGTTTTATTCAATAATGATTAATGTAATGTTTAAAAATAGTATTTAATATTATCGTTTTATTTAATAGTAATTTATTATACATTTATTTAATATTTAATTCATGTTACTATTTAATACCATTGTTTTATTTAATTTTAAATACATGTATTTTATATATAATATTTAATAGTGTTATTTATATGATTATTTAATATTATATCTAAGGTTGTATATAATATAAATTAAATATATTATACGAAATATAATATAAATAGAAAGATTCTGTAGTATTTCCAGGTGATTTGTTCGGTGTAAGTGAATAAGTGTCATTGATCATGTGACTTTGAACAGACGGTCTGATGTTGTTCAGCTCGTGATCATCAGGTTTTGTTCATGTAACGCAGTGATGATTAAAGAAAGGAGAATCATCTGCATATACTGATATTACTCAGTCCTGTTGTTCACACTTTCTCTATGTAGATGCTTCATAGCAGTAACCAGAAGACATGCTTCTGAGTATATCATGCATATATGAATGTTTTAAAGGGTTAGTTCACCCAAACATGTAAACACTGTCAGTAATCACTCTCCCTCATGTTGTTCAACCCCGTAAGACTTTCATCATCTTAAGATATTATTACAAATAAAGATATTTATGATTAAATCTGAGAGCTGTCTCACTCCTCCATACACTCTAAAAAATGCTGGGTTGTTTCAACCCAATTTTGGGTAAAATATGGACAAACCCAGCCGTTGGGTTACATTTTTACATTACATTTTTAACCCAACGTTTGGGTTTGTCCATATTTTACCCAAAATTGGGTTGAAACATTTTTTAGAGTGTAGGCTTCTGTTGTAATTGAAACTTGCCGGCCTAGAAAGTTAGTAAAGACAATGTTTAAAATAGTCCGAGTGACTCCAGCGGCTCAACCTTAAGTTTATCAAGCGACCAGAATACTTTTTGTGCGCAAAAAAACCTAAAATAACGACTTTATTCAATTATTCATTAGTAGTCAGAACGGAGGCTCACTATTGGCCAGCATCACACACATGACCAGCGTCGGCCAATAGTGAGCCTCCGTTCTGACGTACAACCCAGAAGCGCTGCGCTGTTACACTACAGAACTCACTCAGAGACACACACAGAAGAACATGAATAGTTGAATAAGTCGTTATTTGTGTTTTTTTTGGGGTGAACTAACCCTTTAAGAAAAGAGAATCATGTAATCAGCAGAAACAGAGGTTTTGAGAAAAGCCTGTAGTTTCAATTAATGTGTCTAACGTTACTGTGAAAAACCAAACCACTGTACACTCCATAAAATGAACTAGGAAGGTTGTGCACTTTACATAATATATTTATATAGTTTACTTATAACTGCTTTGGTTGAAGGAGCATGTAAATCTTAGCATTTAAGATGCTAATATGTGCTACTGTTAGCAAATAGCTAGCTAGTCTAATTATATGTCACTAAAATAAATGAAATATTATTGGATGAATGAAAATAAAAAACACCTGAATCATGTCAGGAAACCTCAAAAAGTTTGAGATTACTAAAATGAGGTCGCTTAAAATGACTTAATTCCATGATGTTGAAGTCAAATTATGTTTGTTTAACGTAATGTGTGGCCTGTTGACATAAAAAAGTGAATTAAAGAGTGAAATGTAACACAATTAAATGCAGTTATGTAAGTCTGGCTCAGTTCTGGACGTTATTGCTCAGGATGGTGTAGTTGGGCCGTGATCTGAGAAGCTCTGCAACACGACACCTTGGAGGACTTTTTGCAGAGGCGTCACTTTGTATCCGACACTTCATACCAGATTATGTACAAAAGAACATAATAGCGAGTTATGAAACTCGTGATGGTTTCGCTTCTTTGCATGTGACCCTAAAAATCAATCCTGCTGCCCCCAAAATCTCATTTCTACCCTGTGAAGCTAAAACTCAACTTTCCACTCAAGGCCACGCGATCTAACATGCTCCACATTATGAAACAAGATGTTTGCTGATGTTTTTGCTCTTCGGGAAGTTGATAATGAGTGTTTACTTGCAGCCGCAACGATCCCAGTGGATCCCAGGGATTTCCTTGTCTTGTTATTGTGAGATTGTCATATAAATATAATGACTCTTTTGAGAGCCAGCTAAATGTGTGTAATCTTACGTTAGCTGTATAAATCAATGTCAGGACCAGTCAATGATCAATCAAATGTTGCATATTCATAATCTACAATGATTTATGGGGCTTTTTGTGTGATGCAATTAGCAAACGAAATATTGCGACCCACAACAACATAACTTTTTAATAATTGTTCATTATTGAAATATTAGTGTTGTTCTTAAACTTGAACTGCCAACCTTTATAAATTATTATTAATTATTGGCACGGCCATTATATATTTAAAACAGTAATATCCTATACTAAACCTAAACCAATCCTGACTAACTATATATCATTTGAAAGCTTACAATCTCTAAAATACATTACAGAGGAGCCGTAATTTATCAATTTGCAACAATAATATTTTCATACTCCTCAGGCGTGTTCAGACCTTTATTTTGAAATAGTGATGAACATGAAAAATCATGAAAGAATGGTAGAAACCTCAGTTTGTTTTCATGCCAAGAGTTCAAAAGATAGCATCCATTCAATTCTTTTAGAAAAAAAGGTCTGAAAATGTTTTGAATATAAAGAAAATAATAATAGATTCAGCATTAGTGATGTGTCAGCGAGATATAATGCACATACGTGATCTTTTGTGTTTCTTAGAGGTTGAGTTCATTTCAAAATCTGCCAAACTTCCAACACTAATTCTGAATAGGATGTCTACTTCATAAATTGTATGAAAATTGTAAAAATAATGGTTCAGACTCAAACAACATATGGAAATGGAGGCGCCCTTATATGGGCAGTAATGTCCACTAGTGGAGAAGTGTGGTACTGCGCACAAACTAAATCTCACTGAACGCTTATTTTTTGAGATATCAACCTAAAATTTGAAACACAACTTGTTCAGATTTTTGCCTTTGATTTTTTGCAGTTTTAGAGTCCACCAGGTTTTGAAAATATATATTTTATATAAAATATGAATAATAAAAATTTTAACGTTGTACATTTTCAGAAACTCAAACTTCTATAACTTTTTGTCTGTTTAACTTTTTTAATTTATTTCACTTCTACAAAAATCTGACAAATGTCTTCTTTTAAAAACAAGACCAATCTTACATCTATATTCCAAAGCATTCTTGAACTACAACCATTTAAGTTCGAAATGTGCATTTTATTTGTTGTTTTTATAGTGTCTTGAGTTACTTTTTGTTGACTGTATATTTTAGTATTTTTAAGGTTTCAAAACATCTTGCAAATTAGCCAGTAGGCTAACACTGGCACATTTACAGTAATGTTGATTAATGTGTGCTGTCCTTATAAAAAAAAAAGAAAAATAATAATCTATAATGCATTAGTTCCCGCCCACTATTTCAGCAGCGTTGGTTCCGGAAGTATTTCTTTTAAATCCAGTATTTCTGGATTTTTAAAAAGCCATGAATATAAGCAAGTCGACCAATCATAACATCACAAATTTTGATTTGAAGCAAAAAAAAAATATTGAAAATTGGTCGAAAATATTTAACGGCTTTAGTTAGAGAAAGAACAATCCCAAGAAGCATTGCGAACCGATGGAGAAATATAAAACTGTTATATTTAAAAATGTTATGATCAATAAGTTGACAATATGCTTTAACTCATCAAAGTAAGTTAAGCAATTTTCAACTTTTCATACAAGATTTCTCAAAAAAATTTATGTAATTTAAGTTGAAATGACTTATATAGCTAAGTTGAATGTACTTAAAAATTTAAGGCAGCAACTTTTTTATATATACAAAACAATATTTATCATTGCGCTGCTGTACGGCAGCAGTTCTTGATTATTACGCAGGAATGAGAGTTTAGTTCCTAGTCATATTGGCCTAGAAAATCACAACTTTTCATTTTCCGTCGGTCTTAGTACACGATGTAACTACAGAAGAGTCCAGTTTTAAATGGGAAAAATATCGAAACTCTTTGGTCTTTTTTTTTAGAGAGATGCTAACGGTCTAATCAGATTCAATGATCTATGCTAAGCTATGCTAAAAGTGCTACCGCCAGATCGGCTGAATGGATTAGAAAACGGTAAAACTGTTTAACTCTCGGGGAGCTGGAAAATGAGCCTATTTCCAAAAAAAGAGTGTTCCTTTAAGAAATAAAAATTGTGACTGTTTGTCCAAACGAGATGCTTAAATAGCCTAAAAAAAGAAGAACTGTGAAAGCAACGGCAGCAATCCCGAAATGTCAAATACAGACATGCAAAAAAAAAAATGAACGTCAACCTCATCATGGCTTCCAATCTGTTTCCCTTCACATCCAATGTCTTTTATGAAAAATCTCTGAAACAGAAATGATCTGGGGGAGCAATAATGTCCAGCACTAATTTAATACCTTATTACCATAAGCCTAGTGCGATGCATGCATAATAAATTTGTTGTATCGCACAAGGCTCAGGCATACGGTTGGAACAGGATTGCGGGTCCTGAGACAGCAAGCCACATTTGCATGATATGATGTGAGAGTTGAATGAATTGGAGGATTATGGGAAACACTGCCTCCCTGCCCAGGCTCATTGTACTGAAGAGAAGTATCACATACCCACAGATGGTTCAGAATTTGGAACAAACCAAAGAGAAAAGCATGGAAAAGAGAGGGAAAAAAAATATGTGCATGCTTTAAAAAAAGAGGAAGGAGAGGGGAAACGAGGGGAAAACATCAAAGACTGCATTTTTAATTTCATTTTAAAGCGCAGGACACTATCTACCGGATTTTCTTTTTAATTCAAGAGGAAATGTACTTTTACTTTTTTTTTTTTTAAAGTACACTCAATTTCTTAGGAAAGGCTTATTTGAACAGATGCACAGTCTCAAAAAAAAGTCTTTAAGGTGGAGAAATTAACATATTTTTTAAATTAACACCCACATTATAGGTTATGCTTTACCTGAATGTGTCAGAAAATATGTATATTTGAGGTTTTTCGATATTTTTAATCACCTTTTGAGCTTTATCTTAGGTCCTATTTTTGTTTTAATGTTCAAATATTCACATCATTCAGCTATTATTTTAAAAATGCATCTGTAAAATGTATGAAAAAAGTATAAAATGCTGTTTTAAAAGACTTCAGATGCGCAGTTAAAAAGTCTTTAACCCTTTATGTGTCATCCCGCCTTTTTTTTTTATAGATATGAAAATGCACATTTCCGAACTTAAATGGTTGTAGTTTAAGAATGCTTTGGAATATAGATGTAAGATTGGTCTTGTTTTTAAGAAGAGATTTGTCAGATTTTTGTAGAAGTGAAATAAATTAAGTTAAACAGAAAAAAAGTTATAGAAGTTTTAGTTTATGAAAATGTACAATGTAAAAAAACGTAATTAATAATATTTTATATAAAATATATATTTTCAAAACCTGGTGGAATTTTTCTAAAATTCCTAAATTTTAGGTTGATATCTCAAAAAATGAGCGTTCAGTGAGATTTAGTTTGGGCGCAGTACCACACTTCTCCACTAGTGGACATTACTTCCCATATAAGGGCGCATCCATTTCCATTTGTTGTTTTTCTTTATATGCAAAACATTTTCAGACCTTTTTTTCTAAAAGAATTGAATGGATGCTATCTTTTGAACTCTTGGCATGAACACAAACTGAGGTTTCTACCATTCTTTCATGATTTTTCATGTTCGTCACTATTTCAAAATAAAGGTCTGAACACGCCTTAGGAGTATATTCTTGTTGCAAATTGGTAAATTACGGATCCTCTGTAATTTATTTTGAAAATCAGTCAATAAATATGAAAACTAGAGGTTGTAAGCTTTCAAATTATATATAGTTTGTCAAGATTAGTTTAGGTTTAGTATAGGATGTTTTAAATATGTAATGACTTTGGGCCCATCGGTGGGCCGCTGGTAGAGAAATTAACATATTTTTTTAAGTTAACACACATTATATGTTCCTCTTTATACCTGAATGTTTAAGAAAACGTGTATATTTGAGGTTTTTCACCATTTTAAATCACATCTGAGCTTTATCTCAGGTCGTAAGATGTATTTAAATTTTCAAATATTCACATAATTCAGCTATTATTTTAAAAATGCATCCATAAAAACTATAAAAGAAGTATAAAATGCCATTTAAAATGCGCAGTCAAAAAGTCTTAGGTGGAGAAATTAACATATTTTTTAAGTTAACGCCCACATTATGTTCCACTTTACCTGAATGTTTAAGAAAACGTGTATATTTGAAGTTTTTCACCATTTTTAATCACTTTTGAGCTTTATCTCAGGTCCTAAGATGTATTTAAATGTTCAAATATTTACATAATTTTTTTTTTTTTTAAATGCATCCATAAAAACTATGAAAGAAGTATAAAATGCAGTTTAAAACACTTTCAGATGCTGTTTAGCCCGGGTAGTGCTTTGTTTCTCTGATGTTGCGGTGTCTCAGCACTGAGTTATAATGAAAGTTGTCATTCGTGCACCACACCTTGTGCAGGTCTTACAGACATTAAAAGCACTGGTGATATTTCTTGCATCATTTAGTTCGCACCTCGGTGCTGTTCGGGCCTAAAAAAGACATCACATGCCCGTTTGGTTTTCACACCTGACATATTCTGACATGCTCATCTGCTAATTTCAGTTTCAGGTGTCAGGACTGTTGCACGACAAAAACAAGATGCTTTCATGCTTTGATTTGATTAAACTTAACGCTTGTTCGTTGGATGTTGTGTTGTACAGTGTCGGAAATGTAACTTTTGCCCTATATTAATATTATTAAAGACCAGATAACTTTGTTCATAACTTTGAGAGAACCTTTGCAGAACGTTCTGATAACGTTCCCTGTTAGCTAGGATACTATTTTTCTCAAACACCAGAACAAATATACCAATTTTAAATAACCTCAAATGGCTGTTATAAATATGTTATTTTCATGATTTGTTATCACAACTTTTTCTCTTTTGTCAAATCAACTTCAATAACTAATGTGTGAAGATAACATACTATTTTGAGTACTTAAATATATAATTACACTGTAACACCGACTCCTTAAAATAAAGTGTAACCGAACTTATTTTCATGTAAAAACGTGAAAATGGCAAAAATACGTTTTATTGATTAATTGAAGATGTGCAATTATGAAAGTTATCTATAAAATCAAATAAACATCAAATACAAAAGTAGCTGTAAATAAATGTGCAAGATAAAATAAAATAATAAAAGTATGTTATTTGTATAATATCTTATTATTATTATCTGTACAATGAAAGAGCAAAATGCTAATAACTAATCGTCCCATCATCAGCATTTATCATCATTTAATCAGAAAACTAGATGTTAAAAACCAGCTAAAGGTCACAGATCCCACGTGCCACACACACACACACACACACACACACACACACACACGTATCAGAATGAGGTTAAACGGCTGTTCAAAAACAGCTTTGTTAGCTCATCTGTGAACTGAAACATGCTAATTGAACATGACAGTTGTTTTAACCTTTCTCCAGCACTGCCATACCGTAGATATGTCCGAGAGCACGTACGTTAAAGCTGGGTTTTTCCACCGCGACGGGTTATTAGCATGATGCTAGCGCTGATTGGCTGCGCACTACAGGACTGTGCAGAAGTTTAGCTAGCTAGCAACTTTCGTCTTTTCTTAAAGGTCATTATGGCCTTTGAACAACCACCAGTCAAGTTTCAATCTTACACATATTGCTAAATATGTCAAACCGGGACCACTTTAAGTTTGCTTCACCGGTTAAGAGAAAAGTTTGATTGCTTGAAGTTCCTTTGTGTTTCATAAGATCAACTGTGGTTTAAAACATGCATTTGTAATATTTACAGATGGTCTGATATCATATTGTGGTCTCTGTCTTTGAGGCCGATAACTAAAAAAAAAAAAAAAAAAAGAGGAAGCTTTCACCGTTATCGCTCTCTATCATCATAATTACCATATGTATACAGTACAATTAAGCCTCTTTCAAGTTTTTCCCACAGTAATCATCCAAACATGTGGCTCCATTTTCTGCAGCAAATTCAGACATTTGCTCCATTATGCCGCATTGTTCCACAGTACAAAAACAATGCATGCATTAGCATCGCAATTTGCCTCTTTATTAGGCTCTCTGTGGCCTTGCTCGTACCTTCATAAAAGAAGAAATGAAAGAAAAGAAAGAAAAGAAGCCTTTCAGTGGCATTTACATGCATGCATATTATACAGAACATACTTGAATCTTAACAGACATGAAGTAAGGTCTTTATCAATCCTACTCGGTTATGATTTCAAACATTTCTGAGCAGAAAGTGCATTGTGTTCGTCCGGGCTTGAGTTTCTCCTTCAGCTGCACCATTCTGGATAAATTAAGAGTCACAATTTTTTTTGTTTATAATAAAAATGGCGCTTTTCCCACGATTCTGAACAGACAACAAAACTAAATAACAATGTAGTAAAGGTTCTGACAAAATGTTAATTGCTGCAGTCGATCTGAATGAAAGATTCAATGACTCACTCATAAATGATTCAATGGGCCCTATTTTAACGATCAAGTATCAAACGTGAAACGCAAGTAGCTTTGTGGGCGGATCCCGGCGCTGTCGCTATTATACCGGCGGGATAAACGACTCTTGCGCCCGACGCAAATCTAAAATGTGTTGGTCTGAAGTCGCTTCATTACTCATAGGTGTGGTTTGGGCGTAACATGAAATAAACCAATCAGAGCGTCCTCTCACATTCCCTTTAAGAGCCGGCGCGCTTGTTCCACGGCGGATTGCTATTATAACGCCGGGTTTGCCAGCGCATGCAACTTACATGATGGTAACGGTGATTTCGCACGGACAACCCACTTTGTCAGATGTCCTTATATACCGATGTGTCTCGCCGCTATTGATCACACAGGTTTGATCCGTCATTACTACAATTAGCCTGAATAATTTGGGTAAATGTGTAATCTAGATTTATGCCTATTTTTCACATCTTCATGGACACAACAATGATTTCCCTCGTGTGGTAATATTTTTCCTTGTAATAATGTATGCTTTTCAAAAATATGAACTGCTGCGTCTGTGTAGATGAGAGAAAAAAAATGTGTGTGTTGTGCACACGCTACATTATGGCCAAGCATGCGTGCTTAAAATAGCATCTGAATAACTCGCACTGACTTTAGACTCGGTTTATCCTGGTCTGTGGCGGAACTGACCCTTCGCAGGGAGCTTGATTGACAGGTGATCTGACCAATCATACTTCACCATCCGCCATTTTGTCCGACAAAGCAGTCAGGAGAGTTAGTAGATTAACGTTGGTCACGACACATTAAAGAGCCACAAAACGGTATTTATCGTTTAAATTTCTTTTAAAAAATTACCAAATTTGAAAGGTGAGAATTTTTTAAATATGTTTAATATCAAAAGTAACCGAAAAGTAACCTGGTCTGTGTCTGTCAGTGTGTTGTCCGTGTCCTCTCTGCATTATCCACTGCGTGAGAACATAGTGTGTGTGTGAGAGAGGCGTGGCTTGTCGGACATAGCAACAGTAACTAAGGGGGGCGGGTCTTTGCGAACGGTCAATTGTTTTCTGAAACTGCAAAATATCACCAGGGAACGTTTGCGCCGGATCACTCTTTTCGCTGAAAATTCAAAATTAGAATATTGTGGAAAGGTTTTCATAAGCTGTAAACCATAATCATCAAAATTATAACAAATAAAGACTTGAAATATCTCACTTTGCATGTAACGAGTCTATATAATATATTAGTTTCATCTTTTAAGTTGAATTACTGAAGTAAATGAACTTTTGCACGATACTCTAATTGCAATAGTGATGCTTGCGAATGATTTCGCAGATTAAATGCATGTTGCAAAGATGCTCTGAAGTCCATGGCCCATTCCATCACAATCCAGCTCACGTCATTTTGTGTCATATTTATCTAATTGTCTGTTTCAAAGCCAATCAAGTTAGAAGCGCACAGCAGCTAAAATTACACGAGGATGACTCACGTCTGAAATCATCTAAAGGTTACCTGATTCTAAAGAGCTGTAATTGCACTGGAAAGACTATTATCTGTGATCAAGTTCAGAGAAAAAGGACATGTTGTTTTCGTGTGCTGTTATGCTCAGGCACAATGCATGCGAGTAGCAATAGCTTCATGCTAGTTAATCGGCTTATGAAGTTACGTGGTTTGGCATTAGTGATCCTAAACATGGAGACAAATGGGTTAGTTAGACTTAAAGTAACTAGATAAATGAGGTTCTGACTAAAATGTTAATTGCTGCAGTCTATTTAAAAGAAAATTTAATTTGCAGAATTCTGATTGAGTGAGTAATTCAATGACTCATTTATAAAGACTTAAGTTGTTTCATTACTGGATAAATCAGAGTTTTTGAACAAATCTTTTGAATGAATGACTCAATGACAAATTACAAATGTTTTAAGTCACGTGTCGCCACCTACTGGTGTAATGATGTAATTGATATATAATTTATTCTTTATTTGAAGAGTCAAGTTACTTTCAAAGGGTGTTTTACTCTTATTTTGATCAGAATCAATTAATTTTTAACTAATTTCAGGTTATGATTCTGGTTGATGGCACCATACAAACCTTTTTTCATTAAATTTTCATTTTCTTTCATTATTTACTCAAAATTCACTAAAAGAAATAAGATAGGAATTTATAATTAGGGTTAAATCATTTACATTTTTACTGCATGAACAATGACATTTTTTTACAGCATTTATGGTTTGGGTTGTTAATTCATAATACATTAACTCAAGTTAATTATAGAACTTTAACTAAACTATGAAATGTTGAAATGCGTTATAAAATGTATAAATTAACATGAACATATTAATAAATGCTCTAAAAGTATTCAAAGGTTGGATAGCAATCATTTGGCAAAACTTATAATGATTGTATGCTGTAAAATTTGTAAAAACTTTGGAGAATCGAGATTGTTTTATAAGAAAATACTAGTGCAGTCAAATCGATTAATCGCGATTAATCGCATCATACATATATTTAATTATAACATATATAATACATTTAAATATATATATATATATATATATATATATACATATGTAAATACATACACAAATGTAAATATACAGTATACAAACATATATGACCGATGCGATTAATTGCGATTAATCGATTTGACAGTACTAGAAAATGCTATTTCAGTTTTTCTACTTAGAAATATAATTTAATTCAATTTGAAACTTGATCGTTCTTTGTAGATTAGCTAAATTGTGAAATATACTAGCAATTTCTGAGTGAAAATTGTTCCTACGATTGTCTGCTGCTGCTGTCTGCTACTATTCGCTGCAATATTAAATAAATCAGAAAAAAACGGCTGCAGTTCACCAATTCATCACAGTTTCCTCAGGTAAACATCATTCAATATTCTCCACCATGGGAATACAAGAACAGAAGTCAAAAGTCAGCATTTGTATTTCGAAGTTTATTCCAAAAAGCCAGTTCCATCTTATGAAACTACCATTTTATGATGCGCAAATCCCATTCCCTAAAACACCACAACCGCTCCTTATCGGCGGCTGAGGAGATATCAGGAGCAATCGTGTTTTTCATCAGTCTCAGCCCGCGCTCCGGTTTATTGTCACGGAAAATGAGAAGCTTGCGGGTGAGGAGGAGGATTCGAGAATAAAAGTACGTTGAACACGGCGATGCATAATGCAGGAGCCGCGGCGTGTTTGTGCGTGCTGATCATTTGCTCTGCGCAGAGCACCAGAAAACACTCTTTATCAGAGATTTCTACTGTTTGTTTGTGTGAACGCAGAAGAAGAGAGCCGTGCACTTAACAAGAACTCCTATTTAGATCAGCAAACCTAAAGCAAGGAGAGCTCATGCTAGCTTTAGAGCTGCAGACATGAAGACGGATTCTGCTTCTGTACGGAGTCCTTATAAACATCAAAGAAACGCCCTAGCAACCACCCTTAGCACCCTAGCAACATGTTCACCTGCTGGACTAGAAAATCCCACAGACACAGATTGAAGAACCACAACCTATATATCTAGATATCCAGAGTTTCATAGCAACTACTCTGAAGACTATAACACCATATAAACTTTGTAGAAATGCCATAGAAACCTCCCACAGCACCCTAGCAACTACAACACATTGAAAATATCTAGATATCCAGAGTTTCATAGCAACTACTCTGAAGACTATAGGATCTTTGTCGAGGTGAGAGGCCCTGGCAACCACCCAGAACACCCTGGCAACCCACCTAGCAACTGCTTGTCTCAGAATACCTTATAAACGTCAAAGGAATGCCCTAGCAACCACCCTTAGCACCTTAGCAACTACTCAACAGAACTTATATAGTTTATATAAATAACAACCACTCAGAACATACATAACAACCACTTTAGAAGCTTAGTAAAAGTGCCCTGGAAACTACCCACAGCACTATAGCAACCACCTAGCGACTAGTACACCGTAGAAACTTTGTTGAAATGCCCTAGCAACCACCCACTGCACCCTAGCAACCACCTATCAACTAGAACACCTTATAAACTTTGTAGAAATGCCCTAGCAACCATCCACAGCACCCTAGCAACTAGAACACCGTATAAACTTTGTAGAAATGGCCTAGCAACCATCTACAGCACCCTAGCAACTAGAACACCATAGAAACTTTGTATAAATGCCCTAGCAACCACCCACTGCACACTAGCAACAACCTATCAACTAGAACACCTTAGAAACTTTGAAGAAATGCCCTAGCAACCATCCACAGCACCCTAGCAACCACCTATCAACTAGAACACCTTAGAAACTTTGTAGAAATGCCATAGCAACCATCCTCAGCACCCTAGAAACTAGAACACGTATAAACTTTGTAGAAATGGCCTAGCAACCATCCACAGCACCCTAGCAACTAGAACACTGTAGAAACTTTGTAGAAATGCCCTAGCAACCACCCACTGCACGCTAGCAACAACCTATCAACTAGAACACCTTAGAAACTTTGAAGAAATGCCCTAGCAACTATCCACAGCACCCTAGCAACCACCTATCAACTAGAACACCTTAGAAACTTTGTAGAAATGCCCTAGCAACCATCCTCAGCACCCTAGCAACTAGAACACCTTAGAAACTTTGTATAAATGCCCTAGCAACCATCCACAGCACCCTAGCAACTAGAACACTGTAGAAACTTTGTAGAAATGCCCTAGCAACCACCCACTGCACGCTAGCAACAACCTATCAACTAGAACACCTTAGAAACTTTGTATAAATGCCCTAACAACCATCCAAAGTACCCTAGCAACTACCTAGCAACTAGAACACCATAGAAACTTTGTAGAAATGCCATAGAAACCTCCCACAGCACCCTAGCAACTACAACACATTGGAAACTTTGTAGAAATGCCCTAGCAACCACCCACAGCACTATAGCAACCACCTAGCAACTAGAACACCTTAGAAACTTTGTAGAAATGCCCTAGCAACTATCCACAGCACCCTAGCAACTAGAACACCTTAGAAACTTTGTAGAAATGCCCTAGCACTACAGCACCCTAGCAACTAGAACACCTTAGAAACTTTGTAGAAATGCCCTAGCAACCACCCACAGCACTATAGCAACCACCTAGCAACTAGAACACCTTAGAAACTTTGTAGAAATGCCCTAGCAACCACACGCAGCACCCTAGCAACTAGAACTCCTTAGAAACTTTGTAGAAATGCCCTGGCAACCACACACAGCACCCTAGCAACTAAAACACCTTATAAACTTAGTAAAGATGTCCTAGCAACCACACACAGCACCCTAGCAACTAAAACACCTTAGAAACTTAGTAGAGATGTCCTAGCAACCACACACAGCACTCTAGCACCAAAGTGGTCAAGCATCACTCACATTTTCTTGACTAATGTGGAAATGCAGTTACTGTTAAGAGTGCCTAGTAAATGTGCCTAGTTCATGAAAACCCCTCATGTGGTTGCGGAGCCATCAACTACGATGCCTTATGTAAAGGTTAGTTTCATTTATAGAGAACAGAGAGCTGGACCGTCCATCACCGCTGTATGTGTGAAGGAAGAATACATTTTTCCACAACCACTATGACATTTACAAGAGACTCGAGAGAAAGAGAGAGAGACATGGTCTATTTTAAAGAGAAAAGAGACGTTCAGAAAGTTGGTGTTTGGTGAGAAATGAGAGTGGGAGGGGTTTCCCCAGGTGAGAGTGAGTGAGTAAGAGCGAGAGAGATACAGAATATGATGGTGAGAGAGAAGCCATGCTTTCACAATACTCCTGTGCTGGAGATCTGCAGGTTGATTATGCAAAGGGGAAATATATCATATATTGTTATCATATCATTTAAAGTCAGTAAGCACTTCCTGCGCCAAAAACAGTTTTATAATTTTTCTGCATATTCCTCCCTCCCTTGTTTTTTTGTTTTTTTTTTAACACTAATATGAAAACGCCATGCTGGTTTTCTGTCGTTTAAAAATACTGCAGTTTCTTATCCTTCTATAACAGTCTGTATGTAAAGCATAAAACCAATCATAAAACAATCTTCAATGAAATGTGCCACTCTATTTGTTCACTTTACAGCTTATTCTGCCCAAAAACTTAGGGCTGGGTATCGATTCAGATGTTCCAATTCGATTCGATTTCGATTCGCAAGCTCTGAATTCGATTAAATTCTCGATTCAATTTCAATTCTAAATTCTATTTCGATTCCCGATTCGTCTCAATAAATATAGATTTAATACAAATACTATATTTATTTATTTTTAAATGGTGAACATAAATTTACGAGTGGTTAATTAATAAAAACACAAACCTGTATATTAAACTCTTTTTATTTTAGGTACTCTTGGGTACATTAAAACCCAACTTCAAATGCATACAATAAATAGACAGTATTTTGGTGCAAGATGAAAAATTTATGCTGAAAATTAGACAAGTCAGCACAGTCGCATGCCTTGATCAATCAGGATCAAGTTATTTTATGTTTAAGAGAAAACTAACATAAAATCTCACAGCATTATCTGTAACATGGAGGCTGCAAGCCTATGAACACTGTAGGGAAACTAATACTGGGTGATATATATAGGCCTACATAAATATGGAAAAATAACGATTTTTGGCTTTTGAGAATCAATTTTAAATCAACCACATTTTAATAATCGATTAATCGAAAAATCGACTTGCCCAGCCCTACAAAAACTGTCATGTAAAATGGCTTTATGTACCATTTAGAGGTAATCTGAAATCTCAAAATGTATATATTAAACGTTCAAAATATAGTCCAGCAAACGATGCGCAAGAAATTAGTGACACAGTTTCTGATTAGAACTTCTGTTCATCCTAAAGAAATAAGGTTAGCTCTTCTCTTATATCTACAGCAATTTACTTGCAAATTTCTTACTGTAATTTAGTCATTTTAAAAAAATTATGCAGAATGAGTCACAATTAGTTATTCCCCATCATTTTTTTTTAAATTACTGTAGTAAATTACAGTAATAAATTTGGAAGTAAATTGCTGTAGATATAGTTACTTTATCCTCTACAGTAAAAGACCTGGGTGTTATACTAGACCGCAACTTGTCTTTTGAAAATCATATTTCAAATGTCACAAGAACAGCCTTTTTCCACCTTAGAAACATTGCTAAGCTACGTAATATGCTATCAGTTTCTGATGCAGAAAAGTTAGTTCATGCATTCATGACCCCGAGACTAGATTACTGTAATGCTCTATTAGCTGGTTGTCCTGCATCCTCCGTAAACAAGCTACAGTTAGTCCAAAATGCAGCCGCTAGAGTTCTTACTAGGTCAAGAAAATATGATCATATAACACCAATTTTATCATCTCTACACTGGTTACCTATTAAGTTCCGTATCAATTACAAAGTATTGTTACTGACCTATAAAGCCCTAAATGGTTTAGCTCCTGTGTATTTAAGAGATCTCCTATCGCCATATAATCCATCGCGCTCTTTAAGATCGCTAAATTCAAGGCTTCTGGTCGTACCGAGGATATCTAAGTCCACTAAAGGAGGGAGGGCGTTTTCACATCTTGCTCCTAAACTCTGGAATAGCCTTCCGGATATTGTCCGAGGTTCAGACTCGCTCTCCCAGTTTAAAACTAGATTAAAGACGCATCTCTTTAGCCAAGCATTCACATGATGCATCTCATACCTTTTATACTACAGTTAAATCAGATCAAATGCATTCATATTATGAACAGCAGCTACGCTAATTATTTCCCATCTGCCTTTTTTGTTGTTATCTCGGGATGCCTGTCCCTATAACTCAAATAGAGTTCGTCAGCTCCAGTTATGTATCCAGCCTCTCATGGAGACTTCAGACGCCCCAACGCCTGTGAAGAGACGACTCGACGCCTGTGAAGAGACGACCCAACGCCGGCGATATGTTATGCCATAAATTTTATGATTAACTAACTGTATTTTGTGTGTATATTTTTGAAATGCATTTTCTGTAAAGCTGCTTTGAAACAATATGTATTGTGAAAAGCGCTATACAAATAAACTTGAATTGAATTGAATATCCAAGAGAAGAGCTAACCTTATTTTTCAAAGCTTGATTCTGATGATTACTTACGATAATAATAAATTTGGTCAGCCAGGTAACAAATGGTGTTTAAAAGTTACCAGTCTGCTGATGATGACCCTGAATGAATTAGGATAATTAGCATTTTTCATAAGTTCTTTCTCTTTTTGTGTGCAATCTGCATCTACTGTACCCTGTAAAAAAAAAAAAAAAAAAAAAATTTGGTTTAACTTAAAAAAGCAAGTTACCTTGTTGCCTTAAAATTTTGAGTTTGTTGTAATAAAAAAAATGTGTTAATACAATGAAGAAGAATAGTTTAATAAACAGAAACTCAAAATAGTGTTACTGTATCTTCACCACATTAATTATCGAAGTTGTGATAACAAATCATGAAAATACTTTTTTACAGTGTACTAACAGCCATTTGAGGTTATTTAATGAGGTACAAATTTTAAAATTGGTATATTTGTTCTGGTGTTTGAGAAAAATAGTATCCTAGCTAACAGGGAACGTTATCAGAACGTTCTGCAAAGATTCTCTCAAAGTTATGAACAAAGTGTTTTTCTGAAATGTTTTAGTTGGACGTTCATTTTTTAAATGTCGCTGACCTTGATGCTTGTTTCAGAATATTCAGAGAACAATAAAAAGTAACATTCCCGTCTATATGGCGTTTTTTAATATGCTTTATGTCTAAATTCATAAGTCGAGTATTTTCTGCTTAAAACTGCAGTGAACCAAAGACAGTCTCAAAAACACGGTTTGAAATCGCTGGTGTTTCTGACGTCACACACTACCTTGTAACCAATCAGATCAACGTGTGATCGTCAACCAGTGGATCTCTGAGTGAGTGAGTGGAGGCGGGGCTCATTTGCATATTCATAGAACCACGCATACTAAATGAGGCAAGGGTGTCAAGTTACATTCAAGCAACTTTTTTTTTTTTTCCAAGTAAAAAACTTTTAAATATGTCACTAAAGATGAGTTTTAAGGGATGCAATTATTGACCACAGAGGGACTAGATGTTTTAAACGTTCAGTAATAATGTTTTCATAACTTATAGCATATACATACCATAACATTCTTTGTAAGCTAATGGGATCTATCATGCTTCTCTCAAAGTGAATGGGTGGGCCAAATTTCTGGAGACCAAACTGGGGATGTCATGTAAATGTGTTCATCATCACTCTGGAATGAGCCATTTTTCCTGCATGCCGTCTAAGACTTTGTTCATTGTGATGTTAAAGCGTAACGTACCTGCCATTTGCTCTTTGAATAGTGAAATTGGTTGGTAAAAGCAGTCACAGCTTGTATAACTTATTCAAAAGCACATTAGCAATCAGAAAAACCAGCAAGTTAGGTGCCTTATGGAGGAGAGTGTTTACAAAGGACCTCTAATGAAGTCTTAATTATGTTTAATCACGTTGCCAACCTCATTGTTGTTTTGATATGGAATAGTGACTGAACAGAATATGCTAATGTTTAGTGAGCTAATGGTTGACGTGCAGCTGTGAACGCAGTCGTTTCTTAACTCATTCCAACATGATGACCTTTTAAGTGGAGCAAACAGAGCGAAAGTGACAATACTGATGAATAATGGATGATTAAAAAGGCTTTCGAAAAGCTTAATGGTGGAATTAAATTTACTATAATAACAGATTTGCATGGGCCCGTCATTCCACTAATATTAAAGTGGAAGTTTAAATATAGCTTTATGCAGGGCATTGAGAGATATGATAAAACGCATTGTATGCATTATGCACAGCTCGCAGACTTCAACATCCAGCTGTATTCGAGGAGAGACACTTCTCATTTTATAATTCAAGGTCAGCAGAATCTCAGTTTTATTCCTCATATTCAGGAGAAACATCAAGACCTAAACATGGCAATTACAGTTTTCATGCAGTATGGATTATGCATTTTATTTTAACGTTTTACCAAATTATGAACATTTACAGAGTGATGCCAAACTTAGACACTCTTATGGGGGTTTATTTAGGGGTATCGGCCGATATATGCTAATTTATCATGCTAAGAATAAGATAAGAAACTTTGGCCGATATATTAAAGCCGATACATAATGGATTATTTCCTTCAGCTGAGACACTTCCGATGCGCACTGTTCAACGTGATGGGTTTTAAATTGCTTGAAATATGATTGGGATCACTTAAAAAAAGGAAAATACAGTAAAGTGCAACAGTTAAGTCTGTCATATCAGCTACATAAAGTTATATTGAGAACATTATGATTGTGTGTTTGGGTCGTGGCTTTTAATGGTGAGACTTTTGTTTTTATAATCAGGCTTTTAAAAATTGCATAAAAATTTGGATTTAGATTTATCGGCCAATATATCGGTTATCGGCTTTCAAATATAAAGAATTATCGGTTATCGGTATCGGCCAAACTTGTCAGATCGGTGCATCCCTACAGAACAGTACTACTGTGAGTTGAAATTTTTAATAGTTTCACATAATAGAAACAAAAAAAATTGATATATTTTAACATATTTATATTATAACATTACTCTTTCACAGTATAATTTGGGCCTTAATAAACGAAAATATATAGTTTAGACTGGGGCTTCCTTGCATGAGGATGATCATATTTGGGGGATCTGAAAAGATTGAAAACTAAAGCCCGTTTCTCAAAAACAGTCCGAAGACTATTAATACTTTGATGTGTAATGGGTTATTAATTTTTTTTTATGTGATAAAATATATAAAATATTAAAACTAAATCATGATACCATGATGGAAAAAGCCAAGGTTCTATATATGTAGCAACTGATGACATAGAACCTTTTCTTCTAAGAATGTGATGTTTTTCAAATCAATAACTCTAATTATAAGCAATATATAATAGTGAATTCATAACCTTTAATAAAAATATTATTAATTCAAACTAAATCATGATGCTATGATTTGAAAAGGTTATATATATGAAGCAACTGATGGAACTCTTTAAGATTCTTACATAGAACCTGTGATGTTTTTCAAATCAATAACTCTAGTTATAAGCAATATATAATAGTGATGCTGGGCTTAGCGAACACCACCGTCCCAAAACTCTCAGGCTTTCTGTCCTTCAGTGTTTCCCCGACTGTAAATGCGTTTGTTTTCATTTGGCTGTCACATAGAAAAAGGAAAATACAGTTATGTGCAACAGTTAAGTCTGACATTTAGGCTTCATAAAGTTATATTGAGAACATTATAAGTGTGTGTTTGGAACATGGCTTTTTAATGGTGAGACTTGTTTTTTTGTAATCAGCTTAAAAATGATAAAAAAAATGTGGATTTGATTTATCGGCCAATATATCGGTTATCGGCTTTCAATATTAGAATTATCGGTCATCGGTATCGGCCTATATATCACATATATCGGCATAACGGTGCATCCCTACAGAACAGTACTATAGTGAATTGAACATTTTTAATAATTTAACATAATAGAAACAAAAAAAGATATATATATTTTAACATATTTATAACATTACTCTTTCACAGTATAATTTGGGCCTTAATAAACGAAAATATATAGTTTAGACTGGGGCTTCCTTGCATGAGGATGATCATGATGATCTGAAAGATTGAAAACTAAAGCCGAACGAGTCCAAACGACGGGTCCAAAGACTACTAATACTTTGATGTGCCAATATATTGGTTTCCGGCTTTCAAACTTTTATAACCGATATAAAGAATTATCGGTTATCGGTATCGGCTCAAATTTTCATTTTCAATAGTTCTGTTTAGAACTCTGACTCAACTTTAAAGAACCTTTATGCCAAAAATATGTCTTGAATGATTGTATAATACTTTGATGTTTAATGGGTTATTCCATTTTTTTCATGTGATTAAGTTTGTTTACGGGCTGTTCAATTCATAACCTTTAATAAAAAATTATTATTAATTCAAACTAAATCATGATGCTATGATTTGAAAAGGTTATAAATATGAATCAACTGATGGAACTCTTTAAGATTCTTACATAGAACCTGTGATGTTTTTCAAATCAATAACTCTAGTTATAAGCAATATATAATAGTGATGCTGGGCTTAGCGAACACCACCGTCCCAAAACTCTCAGGCTTTCTGTCCTTCAGTGTTTCCCCGACTGTAAATGCGTTTGTTTTCATTTGGCTGTCACATAGAAAAAGGAAAAAACAGTTATGTGCAACAGTTAATTCTGACATTTATATTGAGAACATTATAAGTGTGTGTTTGGAACATGGCTTTTAATGGTGAGACTTGTTTTTGTAACCAGGCTCAAAAATTATATAAAAATTTGGATTTAGATTTATCGGGTTATCGGCTTTCAAACATAAAGAATTATCGGTTATCGGTATCGGTTTAAATTTTCATATCGGTGCATCTCTAGTTCTATTTAGAACCTTTATGCCAAAAAAACAAGTTCTATACAGAGAGAAATGTCTTGAATGATTGTATAATACTTTGATGTTTAATGGGTTATTCCATTTTTTTCATGAGATTAAGTTTGTTTACGGGCTGTTCAATTCATAACCTTTAATAAAAATGTAAAATTAATTAAAACTAAATCATGATGCTATGATTTGAAAAGGTTCTATATATGAAGCAACTGATGGAACTCTTTAAGATTCTTACATAGAACCTGTGATGATTCTTAGAACCTGTGATGTTTTTCAAATCAATAACTCTAGTTATAAGCAATATATAATAGTGATGCTGGGCTTAGCGAACACCACCGTCCCAAAACTCTCAGGCTTTCTGTCCTTCAGTGTTTCCCCGACGTTTGTTTTCATTTGGCTGTCTCTAAACGAGTGTAGCGTTGTATTATTCATCTCCCCCAGAGCTATGACTGTATCTGCGTCCTCGTGCTCGCCGTCCTGCCGCTGCCAAGACAACAGCAATGGATCTAAACCAACGCAGGCAATTAATGAGGAACGAGTGGCGTTCTGCAGAGTTTTAAGAGCGATTGAAACGCTTTCAGTGGCCTTGGACGTGGAGTGTGTCGGTGTGGGAGTCCGAAGGGCCCTGGAGTCGCTCCTTCGGCTGTGTTTCTACACTGATATAGAGTTGATTTAGGTGCCGGATATTTAACCTCTCTTGCTGATGGCTGTCATTAAAACTCAAAACCACTGAACAATAAGCTCCTCTTAAAGGGATAGTTCACCCTGAAAGGAAAGTTGAGTCCTCATTTACTCACCCTGGCGTTGTTCTAATGCCATACGCCCTTCTGTCTTTTTTGAACCACTAAGGGGGAAGATTTGGTAACACTTTCTTTTGATGGTCCCTTTTGATCATTCTGTTAACTGTGCAAATACATGTCAACTAACTCTCATTAGAGTATTAGTAGACTGTCTGCTTAATATCTGATTGTGATGCTCCTCCAACAGACACTCAAGTAACTTTTCAACTACATGTCAACTTATTCTAACCCTAACCCTACCACTCTACTAATGCTCTACTAACACTCTAATGATAGACATGAAGGGGCAATGTTACTTATAAACAACAGAATGTGTCAAAGGGACCATCCAAATAAAGTGAAACCGAAGATTTATAAGCAGGCGATCATCCCTACAATGGCAGTGAATAGCGACCAGCAAAAAAGACAGAATGATCCCATGCATTTTACGTAATTTTATCACTAAAATAATTATTTTATCCCTTAAAACTCATATTTTTACATATTTAAATGTTTTTCGTTGAAAAAATGCCTTAACATAGCTCGAATGTAACTCAACTTTTAGTATACGTGGTTCTATGAATATGCAAATGAGTCCCGCCTCCACTCACTCACTCACTCACTCACTCATCGTTGACGATCACACGTTGATCTGATGGGTTACAAGCTTTAAACTTTTAACTTTAAAACACGACACAAAATAGAATCCATGTTCTTTCTTCTCTGAGGAGAATATACCACCCGAACAAAAAGTTATCGCGTTCATTCACGTCTGTATCAGTCTGGAGATATTCATCTCAGTGAAGAAAGTACATGGATACTTTTTGGGGATTTCTAGGTGTTGTATATTTCATGTTGAGATTAGGCAAGCTGAATCCCTTAGTGTTTTTAAATCATCCCTTAAAACGTATTTGTTTAGGGTAGCTTTTACATAATTGTTCGTAATTGTCATATTAGTAATCGAACATTTCATGATATTTTTTTTTTTTTGGTATTTTATAAAAAAAAGTCTGTCATTAATGCATTGTTTGTATAATTGTATGTTTTATCATGTTTCTACTCTTGTGAAGCGCTTTGAGATGCTACTTTTAAAGGCGCTATATAAAATAATTAAAGTTTAATATTATTAAGTGTGGCGCTGATAGAGTCTCGGTCGAGCACAGAAGACCAACGGCCAAGGTGGGGATTTTCATTAAATAATATAGGCCTATTACATTTCGGTTTGTTTTTCACCAAACCCTATCGTAAACCCTCAGAACAATTGGAGTATACGACACATGTAACACAGGATCTGTGAAACTTTTGAGTCTTATTTATAAAAACCTCGATGCTGGTCACCATTAACTGACGTTACGGAAGAAGACATTTAAAAAAATCCCCTTTTGTGGTAAAAACAAAACAAAAAACAACCGCATGCTGCATTAGAAAAACACCAGGGTGAGTAATGATGACTTAACTTTCATTTTAGGGCGAACTATCCCTTTTACGGTGAAATGTGTCATTTTGTTAGAATAAAATGCTATCTCCCATCCTGTCTCAAGGTCAACATGACAATGTTGATCAAAATGCATATCATTTTCAAAATTAACCTTATTTTTGCATTGATTCCATTGCAGAAGAACCATTTTTGGTTCCCCAAAGAACAAGAGTGATCAGTTCATAAAATAAACCCTAATTTTCTTAGTGTAAAGAACGTTTTAATAACCTAAATAATCTTTTTCCTGACGATCTCACTGCGTGTTGAATTATCACTTCCGGTTTGGGGAACTTCCATTCAAAAAGGCTGAAACTAATAATTTCAAATCATAAGTTTGCCCAACAAATAAAGCGTACCCGTTAGTTTGACTGGATGAGCTGTCAATTTCCCTTCATGGTTTATTTTCAGGCATCATGAGAATAACATTATACACTTGGTATTTTAACGTGACATGTTATAACAAGAACATCTACGGCAAGAGCTCTCTTCAGTCGCTGCTTTCTTTTCCTCGTGATAATTTTATTTTTTCCCTTTACAATCCGCTGTAAAAGTATGAAAAAGGACAACATATACTGCGCATTTATGGTCTGTTTCCCGAATTTAATTTACGATATATTCCATTAATAATTCACTGGAATGCATTAATAATCTCTCGTTATTCTCATCAAATCCTCACGTCTCTTCCCAGGTTTGTTTTCATAAATACAATTTATAATCTGTCAAAATGGCGGAAATCATTTTGAAATAGGATCACGTAATGCTGAAGTTAATGAACATTTTTGATTAAGGCGACATAAGTTACAGATATATTAGTGATATTTAACCAAAGACTCGCACTTTGGGGGTTATTTGTTCTGATGAAAGTACCTTGTTGATGCTTTTACACTTTTAAATTTCCTTTTAATGTTCGATGTTTGAACGGTGAGTAAATTAACGTCGTTTTATGGTGACACTTTCTTAAATTGCGTTCATAGAGCGAGCCTTTTCACTGGTTGTTTACAGCTTAACGGAATTACACACATAATTCGCGCAAAGCGTCATGGGGCGCTCATGGGGCGGATGTTAAAGGTTCTATTGTATCTTTCTTAAGGACTTTAACCAATATTTGCTATCTCTTGAACACTCAACAAGTCCTTTGGCTATAAATACACGGCTACAATGTGTCAAGTTTAAGCTATTGAATTCCTCGTAACCTCTTGTTTGTATTGTCATTTTGTTCATATGTATTTTTTGCAAGTACTTGTATTTAATATGTTATCTCTTTCTACAATGTTTGCTTGTATGTGTACTAGTACTGAAATCTATAATAAAAAAAAAATAAAGGTTCTATGGAACCATCAAAGCCAATAAAGAACCTTTACTTTCGTGTGTGTGTGAGAGTAAAAGTAAAACATCAAACAATAAAAATAAATAGTTCTAGGGGAATTTTTTCAAAAAAAATTAAAAATGATCATTTTGGTTAATAATCAATTTGCTCACATTAGCAAATGTAACATATTTATAAGCCTAAATATAGTTGCGTAACTTGTTTTGCTCACCCAGAATAACCCAGAAATTGCATAGCGTCATTTTCTTCATTTTTGCAATTACTTTTGATGATGCTTCTGGTGCAGAAATGACAGACTTCACCTTTAATAAACAGAACATATTGCACACACACACACACATCTCTCTTCACCGCCGCCCTCTCCAGACCCATAAACACAGCCAAACATTAATATAAAATATAAATGTTCAGCAGTCTGCATTCAAAGTGAGTTTGTAAAGGGACAAACGGAAAAATACAGCAACCGTACAATAAAAATCAGCCTTATTGTATATCTCACTGTGGTTTGGTTAAAGGATTTTCAATGACATTGATAAGTGCCAACAAAACACACACGTGTTTTCTAGCAATCGGCAGCTGTACTGTACAAAGCACAGCAGCATTATTACACTATAGCGTGATTTCACATGTAAATGATGTGTTTCTAAAGGCAGGAACACAAACACAGAGGTTGTGTTTAAATAAGGGGGGTCGGTCTCACCGTGAAGAGAAGAAACTCACGGTTAGATTGCAATCAAGGATTTGTGGAGCACGATCGTATACTTCTCTCTGCACACTCACACTAAAGAAAGACAGCATGCACTTCTCCTCAATGATTGTTACTGTATGTACAGCTCATTTATGGAATAATAAAATCTCTCTCTTTGTTGTCAGTTAGCAAATGCAACAACAATCCTCATGCATTATTGTGTCCCGTGTGATTTTATTTTACTTTCTGCATATTCTCACCATGTTGTATTTGATCTTGTCATACTGAGAAAGCAAATATGAGCAGTCAGGGACGCTGTGTAATCCACAGGCCCGGGACGACATGTTCATGGGTGGATCCCTCGGCTCTGTCTAAAGCTGCATTCTCAGAACGCTTGTGTTTACAACGTCAACTTGCTGCCATCTAGTGCACTGCACTGCACACTACACATTACACACTACACACCACTACACACTGAAGTGACTGAACACTATACACTACACACTGCACACTGAACACTACACACTGAACACTACACATTACACACTGCACACTACAGTACACACTGCACAGGTCTGTCAAAGATATATATATAAACTAAATCTAAAATGTAGAGATGCAACAATACATCATATATTATCATATAATTTGGCATATACATATATGAATGATGCAAAAACCTCCTAAGATAAGTCCGTCTGACTATTTTTCTTTTAAATTAGCTTTTTATTTTATTTTACTTTCATCAGGGACATTTTTGAAAATAAGACGTTTCAACTTTTCCCAGTAGCACCTCACTGCAGTACACGAGATCCAGGGGGCGGAGTTGGATCAGATCTAAGGGGTGGAGATTGGTAGGTTTAGGGGTGTGTTTAGGGATCAGGGGGTGGAGATATGTATGGTGGGAGGAGTTAGATCTGGATCCAACTCCGCCCCCTGGATTTCATGTTCTGCACTTTTCTTTGCCGTTAAAGTGAAATTAGTGCACCTGAACATATATGATACACGTATATATTATACACACACACATTATATATATATATATATATTATATATATATATATATATATATATTATATATATACACATATAGTGTGACTATGAGACACATTTGGTGTGACTAATTGTGAATAATCGATTTGACAGCACTAATAAAATATTTATTTATTATTTTAAATTAAGCATGACCTGTCCAAGATAAATATCCAAACTAAATCTAAAACTAAATTTGACCTAAGTGTATTGTTTTGTTTTAATATACATTTTATTACAATGTAATATTATATCAATAATATTATAATATTTTTTTTTATGATTTTATATTAAACATTTTTTAAACCTTATGAACCTAACCAAAACAATCAAACCACAAAGACACACACACACACACACACACACACACACACACACACACACACACACACACACACACGCAGAGGATTAGTTTAGGAGGTTAAACAACAGACAGATGTGCACTTTCCCGATGCAGTAAATACTCTCCTCTTGAATAATTTATATCAACTGTCTGTCCGGGTTTCTATATTAAGTGTTGCAACGATTCCGACATCTAAAGAGCTTTTTACGAATGCTGAATCACGCTGACAAGGTTCAGCGAGGCCACGAGGAGAGGGTTTGAGAACCATTTCACTATACAGTACTGCGACTGCCTATACAAAACCTCCTTGAAGTCTGACAAAAAATACTATTTTGCAGTAAAATACAATAAAATGTAACCACTTTTGTCCCAAAAAAATAAAAATAAACATAATTCACAATGAATGTCTCATTTATTATGATTTTTACAGTGACAACTGCAGTTAATAATAATTCAAATGTTATGTTGACACAATTATAGTTACCATGATGGGTTACATAAAACCCATAAACTGCTCATATTTTTATTTATTTAAAACTGTTCATGACTTTAAACTCAGTTACATAAACACGTAGATTGGTCTAATTTAATATCAACAACGCCTTGACTAAACGATATTTGGTCATACTAGTAGTACTAGTACAGTCTTAACAACATAATGGCTGTGTTGGTTTGTGAGGAGCTAAATAACTTATTTCAATAAATGATGCCGTTATTATTAACCCAATTATATTGTGTTGCATATTCACAGATTGGCTTTGAATTGAATTGAGAATGAAAAGTCATTATAATTAGCATGCAGGTAATTTTCTTTGGTCTGCCAAAACATGCTCTGACTCGAAGCTGAAAGACAATGAGTTAGAAAACAGGGCGCATTTGATGTTCTCTTCCAAACGATGGCGCTGTTTACAACATTACTCATAATAGAGAACAAGAACAGCGACTCAAATACATCAAACAATCCCAAAACATTTTATCCTTTGCAACTGCGTGCCATTAAACACCTGTATGGAAGTAAAATAATGACAAATGTTTTTCAAATATATAAAAGCCTGTTGAATTGCACTACTTGAAAAAAATATGCATTGCATTAACCATGCTTGCATTTTAATGCATTGTATTTTTAGGGCTTGCATTTTTATGGGCTGAAATCCAACATGGTTGTATATTAAAGCTGTGAAAATTTTAGTTCAAAACATTTCAAACACATTTTCATTCATAAAAATTCAATAATCCATTTTCACCTTTCATATTTCACTTCCAAAATATTCAAACTGTTTAAGAATGCAACCTATAATATTCAACAGGCAATTTTCGGTCCACTTTATTTCGCTTTACAAATTCGCTTCCACAAATTCAGTGGTTCAAATTCGACAGTAAATTCAACATTGACCTCCAGGAACTGCAGGAAAAGCAGTAGATTACCGAGCATACTCTCCATCTGCTGTTAGTCGGCCTCACCAGCAGGGGGTGCAAGCGCGTGTTGTTGACGAAGACCAGAGCAACAGTTAGAGCAAGCCATTCGTTCATTCATAAACACTGATTTATAGAAATGTAGGTGTATTTGTGATTATTATGAGGGCTGTTTTTATGTTTATTTCAGTGTCTTCACGGTCCCTGTGTAGTCTACATGCATCTTTCTCTACCGTGAACGAGATAATAATGTTATTACCCCGATGCTGATGTTATGTTACATTTGAGGTAGACATATTTCTCTTGGTTGTTCAACTTTAGTTACCTTAACTTTATATGGCGGTGATGTGCTGCGCGTGTTTCCCTCAATAATTCAGGCTTGCTGGACATATAAAACGCTTAACATATCTTAATGGACTAATACAGTGATATTATAAAAGACCAAACTCGCACCTTGTTGAGAAGGCTGTACTAAATGACCAGGCAAGCAGATGGACTCAGAATATGAACTTAACACACAAAGTTTTACGCGTTTCCCAGTGATATACTGGCTATAAAGTTGGCTTGACATTGGACATTCGCACATTTAGGGACCGTCTCTAAAGTGACATACGACATTCCGTTTCTAACTTCAATAGCATTGGAAGAGAATGACTTGCAGTCATAAACACAACTGTAAGTGTTCATGTAGGTGTCAGACGTGATGCACACCTTTTACATTTTTTATATTTATTCATAAATAGAAGTTTGCTATTGAAGTTAGAAACACGTGTAGCCTAATGTCGTATGCAAGTTTAGAGACGGTCCCTAAATGTGCGAATGTCCAACGTCAAGCCAACGTTATAACCAAAAATAACTGGGAAACGCTTAGCGTGAAACTTTGCTTGCACGTTAAGTTTATATTCTGAGTCTGCTTGCCTGTAGCTTTAGTACAGCCTTCTCAATAAGGTGCGAGTTTGGTCTTTTATATCACTGTAGTTAAAGGAGAACTCCGGTCAATTTTAACATTGAGCTCAATTTTTAGTAAATTTGGAGTGCTGTCAATACAGAGAACAACGACAAAAATCGGTGTTGCCTACACTGTTTTATCCTATTTTTAAAATTTGCACCCTATTGACTTGAATGGGGCACGTTTTAAACCTGCTTTTATCCTCTTAACATATTTGATGTGTCATTACAAGTGCCCAGCCATGTTGAGTGATTCCTTAAGAGTGAACACGAGTGAATCTGACTGCAGTAGATGTGAAAGATATGAATAAAAATGATGTTATATCAGCCAGCGCAAATACCTGTATTTAGTTCCTGTTTTCGGTAGAAGTCCAAAGTAGTCGATTGTCGAGTTCACGCGCGTGATCATAGCAACTAAACCTATGCGCGTGAACTCGACAATCGACTACTTTGGACTTCTACCGAAAACAGGAACTAAATACAGGTATTTGTGCTGGCTGATATAACATCATTTTTATTCATATCTTTCACATCTACTGCAGTCAGATTCACTCGTGTTCACTCTTAAGGAATCACTCAACATGGCTGGGCACTTGTAATGACACATCAAATATGTTAAGAGGATAAAAGCAGGTTTAAAACGTGCCCCATTCAAGTCAATAGGGTGCAAATTTTAAAAATAGGATAAAACAGTGTAGGCAACCGATTTTTGTCGTTGTTCTCTGTATTGACAGCACTCCAAATTTACTAAAAATTGAGCTCAATGTTAAAATTGACCGGAGTTCTCCTTTAAGCTACGTTAAAGGGATAGTTCACTTTAAAATTAAAATTCTGTCATCATTTACTCACCCTCAAGTTGTTTCAAACCTGTATTCATTTATTTCTTCTGCTGAACACAAAGAAAGATATTTTGAAGAATGGCAGTAACCAAACAGTAGTCTGTACCCATTGACTTCTATAGTATTTTTTTTTCCTACTATGGAAGTCAATGGGTACAGATACTGTTTGGTTACTGACATTCTTCAAAATATCTTTCTTTGTGTTCAGCAGAAGAAATAAATTAATACAGGTTTGAAACAACTTGAGGGTGAGTAAATGATGACAGAATTTTAATTTTAAAGTGAACTATCCCTTTAAGCGTTTAATATGTCCAGCAATCCTGAATTATTGAGGGAAACCCCAGTACTGCAGCACATCGCCGCGATATAAAGTTAAGGCAACTAAACAGCCAAGAGAAATATATGTCTACCTCAAATGTAACATTTTTTCTGTAAGTTACATCTGTTTGTTCTCGTTCACGGTAGAGAAAGATGCATGTAGGCTACACAGGGACCGTGAAGACACTGAATTAAACATAAAAACAGCCCTCATAATAATCACAAATACACCTACATTTCTATAAATCAGTGTTTATGAATGAATGAATGGCTTGCTCTAACTGTTGCTCTGGTCTTCGTCAACAACACGCGCTTGCACCCCCTGCTGGTGAGGCCGACTAACAGCAGATGGAGAGTATGCTCGGTAATCTACTGCTTTTCCTGCAGTTCCTGGAGGTCAATGTTGAATTTACTGTCGAATTTGAACCACTGAATTTGTGGAAGCGAATTTGTAAAGCGAAATAAAGTGGACCGAAAATTGCTTGTTGAATATTATAGGTTGCATTTTTAAACAGTTTGAATATTTTGGAAGTGAAATATGAAAGGTGAAAATGGATTATTGAATTTTTATGAATGAAAATGTGTTTGAAATGTTTTGAATTAAAATTTTCACAGCTTTAATAAACAACCATGTTGAATTTCAGCCCATAAAAATGCAAGCCCTAAAAATACAATGCATTAAAATGCAAGCATGGTTAATGCAATGCATATTTTTTTCAAGTAGTGCAATTCAACAGGCTTTTATATTTCAAAAACATTTGTCATTATTTTACTTCCATACACCTGCCCTAAATATATTTATCTTAATATATGTTTTTTCTGCTTCTCATAAGTGTTTTGCGCACCTGGAGGAGGAGCATAGCGAAGTCAGATGATTCATTTGAACGAATCGATTCGTTAGGATGCTTCGTTTTAATGAACCGTCTTAATACAAACGACTCACCAAGTTATCGCTCACAGAAAATGTAGACATTTTAAATCTTAAATCAAGATAAAAAGTCAAACATACATGATTTTGAGTTGATTTTCACAGTATTTATGAATACAAACGTTTTCATGTGTGATTTTATTTTTATCATGCCAAAGTATTACCATTTATGCCATCTCATGAATATGCTAATCTTTAAGTGTAATAATCTTAATCAAATTATTGCGTAAACTTCTATAGCGGCGATAGACTATAGGCTACATATATTTTGTTGTTTCCTTGCTCAAGTAGCAAAAGAAAAACTCCACAACAGTGTTTTCACAACTTTAAAAAAGAGGAAACAAGAGAGATTGATTACGGTAATCACAACAGAAGACAGAAAGATGTCCACTTTACATCACTCGTATTAGAAACACCCTCATAGCAGTGTTAACTAGTTCTTGCAATTTGATGCAAATGTAATATTACGCAAAACAAGTGTTATAAACGTAGCCTAGATAAAACATTTTTAAATGAACATGTAAAACTTTGCAGGATTTACGATGCCCGTTAAAACCTACGGTTAAAACGCGTCATTACAATATGTGAAAAGGCTCCATTATACTTCTCCAAATTTGAAAAATAGTGGCCGTTAAACATTTTAGGTTTTATGTAATGTTATATATGTACATACTTTTTTTGTGTGTGTGAAAAAATAGGATTTTTTTGCAGGATTTACGATGTTGATGACCGTTAAAACCGTTAAAACGCATCAGTCTGTGAAAAAAGGGTTTCGACGAAATATAAATTAGGCCGTTTGTTAATGTATTTATTTTTATAATTTTTAATATCGGCGCTGTGATTAAGACCAGTTTTATATCTTACCTGACAGACAATTGTGTAAAAAATGTTGTGGCGCTGTTTATGTTTTCAATATCCATCGTAAGCTACAGGGCAGGCGTGGTGTGTACTAGTCGCGAATCTGTGCGATTGAATCATTGTAAAGAACCGGTTCAAGTGAACAATTCATTCGCGAATCGCTGCTCACATCAGCCACTGCAAGCCAGCCAAACCCCCCGCCGCCCGTGATGGAGGAGCGGATCTGATCTCATCGGATCTACCGACAAACATGCTCGATCAAACCCGTTTCCCCGGCTAAATCACCAGAAGGAGCGACTGATTGATATGTGAACTGAATCAGGTAATGCTGTATATTCATATGTCTGTGTTGCGTTTGTGTGTCCGCTCCGGACAACTGTCACATGGGCCGTTCTCAAAATCTAGTGAGCTGCCTACATAGACAGCATGTTTGAGCACTCTAGTTTCAAATCCAAGTGTGCTGCCTGCTTAGCCAGTATTCTGAGGCAAAGTAGGCACTGCAAATGGTTAGCTAGCCTACCTACTTAGCAGCATTCAAAGTAGCTTTGTCTGGAAACCAAGTGCGCTACCTAGTTAGCAAGCTTTGTAGATTTTAAGCAACCACCACAGTCCCGCAGTGCGGCCTGCTTCTGTATATACAAAGCTATTTACTTCTATATTAGATTTTAAGGTTAATGTCTTTGATGAATGGATGATCAGCAGTGACCGATGATTGACGGCTGTCATGTTTGTTTTGAAGCGCTCGTGAGACTGGAATCAGCTGTCAAAACAAACATGTATCAGATTGATTCGCGCCAAAGCTGGAGAAAACGTCAAAGACTAGATCATATTGTATGTGTTGTCGGGTTTATTTAAGAGCTGGGAAGGTAATTCTGTTTTTATTTTATGTTTTGCTCATCTGTTTAGCGATAAATTCGTGCTTTTAATCCCAGTCACCATTGGAAATCAGTCTGTTAGCTTAGCTCGCGAGCTGCTAATAGACTGTAGCGTTTCAAACTCTTTGATTTAATGAGTGTTATTTCCATTTAAATGGTCTAAGGGCGTAAAATGAACGTATAAATATGAATTTGGAAGTTTGTGTTGAGATGTAAAGCTTCACTGACTCGTAGCCGTTCGGTTAACACTGAGGCTAACAAACACATCGGCTACGGAAGTTGAATAGAAAACATCTCATGATTTTTAGGAAGGTTCATTCAGAGATTGTTTGTATAAAAACAAATGCGCTAAAAAGTATTCTTTAACATGTGGTACATTCATATTTTAACCAAACATTATTTTGAGGTGCCTGGTATCATGGTATATGAATCAAACAGCACAAAAACATTGTACATTGCCACAGTTCTTTTTAATAATACTAAAATAACTCCACCTTGTTTTTTTTAGACATGAACCACAGCATTCATCTGTGTTTCACAGTGCCATTTAAAGACAATGGTATTACTGTATTGATATATAATCACTGTCTGCCAGTGTGTATGTGATATGGGCCTAAACTAACTTTTTGCCACACCTGCCAATGGCCGGTGACTTAAGAACATTTAAATATATGAATAAAAATTTAAATAAATGTTTTTTTTACCGGCCATGAAACTGGTTTTGCAAAAACGGTACCAACATTTTAGATACCAGTGAAAATTATTCTATTACAATTTCGATACCACAGCTAAAACGACTGTACTAGCCTAACTAATATAAATGTAAAACATTAAAGACAAGTAAACAGTCTGTAGTAAAATTAGGCCTAATCAAATTACAAGCAAAAGCACAAATAAATACAATATAACAAAGATACAAATAAAAAAAAAGTGCTTTTCAGGTAAATAAAGTAATAAAATGTAAAGTAACACTGCGTAGTTTTCATTGCATAAATTAAACATCCTTATTAAAGTAAAAAAATATTAGGCTGCTGTCACTTTAAGAGCGAATGCACGGGTCTAATATACTGACACACATGCGTTTACTTTCTTAACGGTTTACTTTCACTTAAAACATAACCGACTATGTTTACTAGGAGGATACTTGCTGGTTTTTTTTACATTCTTTTGTGTGAATTGTAATTTTTTTGTTTGTTTACGTTCTAAATTGATTATTAGTAACATCGTTTCATGTACTCACCAACACCGATTTTAGCTCTTATCTGGCTTTTGAAATGGCGAGTGTTAATTTTAGTCCCTGTATGCATATATGCATATGTATATATTATATAATGGTGTAAACGATTAATCGTGATTAATCGAATCCAAAATAAAAGTTTGTGTTTACATAATATATGTGTGTGTAGTGCTAGTGTGTATAATTATTTTGTATATAAATAAACACAGATGCATGTATATATTAAAGATATATTTTTTTATTTATATATAAAATAGTTCTATTTATAAATAATATAAAGCATATACAAATATATTTGCAGTATATAAATGCAAATATTTCTAAAATATATACATGCATATGTGTGTATTTATATATACAAAATAATTATACACAATACACACACATATATTATGTAAACACTAACTTTTATTTTGGATGCGATTAATCGCGATTAATCGTTTACAGCCCTGAGTGTTAATATTAGCCCCTGTATGCATATATGTATATGTATATATATAATGCTGTAATGATTAAGTCAAGAGAAACATCAAGTAAAGAATATGCCTTGGTAAACTAACTTCTCTTGTGCTGTGTAAATGTGAGTCTTTAACACAAGTTGAGCAAGTGTTATTCCTCCTGAGGTTTGAGATTTGGCGCCACTCCATGTTTAAAGTTTTCAGTCTAATGTTAGCAGATTGTATCTTAGATTAGTGAAGAACACGAGACTCGTGGGCAGTGTCTGGGTAATATCAGAGCTGGCAGGGTTTTCAAGAGTTTCTTAGATTCATGGTCACTGGTCTCTGTTCAGCGAGATCCAACTAACTGGCTGATAGTAGAAGTCCCAGTTCCCCGTGTCAGGTTACTGCTCCGCGTCAGCTGATCCACACGGGACATCTGTGTTGTCCAAACAGCGTCCTGCATAGTGTGTGTGTGTGTGTGTGTGTGTGAAAACAGACCCTGGTGTCTGATAAGAGGAAACTTGACCAACATTAGTTTTCATATCACACATCATCACAGTAACGGGAGACTGTATATCGAGATGTAACTATTTTTGCTGGAAATTCAAGCCAAAACGTATTGATTTATTTACCAAAAAATAAAATTACGTGTGTGCGAGAGTGTGTGTGTTTGTGTGTGCGAGAGTGTGTTTGTGTGTGTGTGCGATAGTGTGTGTGTGTGTGCGATAGTGTGTGTGTGCGATAGTGTGTGTGTGCGATAGTGTGTGTGTGCGATAGTGTGTGTGTGCGATAGTGTGTGTGTGTGTGTGTGCGATAGTGTGTGTGTGTGCGATAGTGTGTGTGTGTGTGTGTATGTGCGATGGTGTGTGTGTGTGCGCGATGGTGTGTGTGCGATAGTGTGTGTGTGTGCGATAGTGTGTGTGCGAGAGTGTGTGCGCACGAGAGTGTGTGTGTGTGTGTGTGTGCGAGAGTGTGTGTGTGTGCGAGAGTGTGTGTGTGTGTGCGAGAGTGTGTGTGCGAGAGTGTGTTTGTGTGTGCACGAGTGTGTGCGAGAGTGTGTGTGTGTGCGAGAGTGTGTGCGCACGAGAGTGTGTTTGTGTGTGTGCGCGATTGTGTGTGTGCGCGAGTGTGTGTGTGCGCGAGTGTGTGTGTGTGCGAGAGTGGTTTGTGTGCGAGAGTGTGTGTGTGTGCGAGAGCGTATGTGTGCGATAGTGTGTGTGTGCGATAGTTTGTGTGCGAGAGTGTGTGTGTGCGATAGTGTGTGTGTGTGTGCGTGTGAGAGAGAGTGTGTGCGCGATAGTGTGTGTGTGCGATAGTTTGTGTGCGAGAATGTGTGTGTGCGATAGTGTGTGTGTGCGACAGTGTGTGCGTGTGAGAGAGAGTGTGCGTGAGTGTGTGTGTGCGCGTTTTAATATTGTTGCGATACTGTTTTTTTATTTTTTTTATTTTCTGTTTTCATTTTACGGTAGTTAGTTTTAGTTAGTAATTTTTTTGCCATATATATATTTTTGTATATGTCTATAGTTTTTATTACAGTTTAAGTTTTTTTATATATTTTTTTATTTTATTACAAAGTTAAAGTAAATGCAAATTTGAAAATGTTGCTTTGGCAACTAGCTAAAATAAGTTTAGGTTTTTATATTTGATTTCAGTTAACATTTAATTAGAGGAACAAAATGTCTCTTTTTTTTTTAATGGTTTAAATTTTAAGTTCACTATAATTACCCTGAGATACACTGCTAAAGATTGTGTTAAATTATTCCTTATATATTTACTTATGTATATATATATTACTTATTTTTAGTTATTTTTTATTTTATTTTATATATTTATATATGTGACTCTGGACCATAAATGTGGACCATATATATGTGACTCTGGACCACAAAACCAGTCACATGGGTAATTTTTTTTAAATTGAGATTTGTACATAATCTGAAAGCTGAATAAATAATCTCTCCATTGATGTGTGGTTTGTTATGATAGGACAATATTTGGTCGAGACACAACTATTGAAAATCTGGAATCTGAGGGAGCAAAAAAAAATGTAAACATTGAGAAAATCTGCTTTAAAGTTGTGCATTTATGTTCACGATTGTGCTGCATTCACTCACAAAAATACATGTTTTATATATTTACGGTAGGACATTTACTAAATATCTTCATGGAACATGATCTTAATATCCTAATGATTTTTGGCATAAAAGAAAAATGGATCATTTTGACCCATACAATGTATAGTTGCTATTGCCACAGATACACCCGTGCGGCTCCAGACTGGTGCTGTGCTCCAGGGTCACGCATGTCTATCTCTCAACCTTCAAACCTGTAAACATGCGTCTCATGTGCATCTCTCCTCAGGCCGCAGTGAGATCCAGTAGCAGTCGTGGTCATGTACTCTGAGTGGCGATCGTTACACCTGGTGGTCCAGAGTGACCAGGGTCACCTGAGTGTGTTACACACTTACCCAGCCGGCGTGGGGCGAGACGTGGCGAACGCTGTGGTGCGACCGCTGGGAAACAGCCTCGGGGGGGCGCCGGCTGAGTGCCTCCTCAAGACTGACAAGGAGGTAAGAAGTGTGTGTGTGTGTGTACATGTTTAGCTATACTTGTGAGGACCAAAGGATTGTAAAACTTCAGATTTCCTACTTTGTGAGACTTTTTGTTGGTCCTCACAAGGAAAATTGATTAATAAACAAAATAAAATGTGTTCTTTTGAAAAATGATGTGTGATGGTAGGTTCAGGGGTCGTGTGTGTGTGTGTGTGTGTGTGTGTGTGTGTGTGTGTGTGTGTGTGTGTGTGTGTGTGTGTGTGTGTGTGTGTGTGTGTGTGTGTGTGTGTGTGTGTGTGTGTGTGTGTGTGTGTGTGTGTGTGTGTGTGTGTGTGTGTGTGTGTGTGTGTGTGTGTGTGTGTGTGTGTGTGTGTGTGTGTGTGTGTGTGTGTGTGATGGTAGGTTTAGGGGTCGTGTGTGTGTGATGGGTAGGTTTAGGGGTCTGGTTAGTGTGTGTGTGTGTGATGGGTAGGTTTAGGGGTCGTGTGTGTGTGTGATGGGTAGGTTTAGGGGTCGTGTGTGTGTGTGATGGGTAGGTTTAGGGGTCGGGTTAGTGTGTGTGTGTGTGATGGGTAGGTTTAGGTCGGGTTAGTGTGTGTGTGATGGGTAGGTTTAGTGTGTGTGTGTGTGTGTGTGTGTGTGTGTGATGGGTAGGTTTAGCGTGTGTGTGTGATGGGTAGGTTTAGGGGTCGGGTTAGTGTGTGTGTGTGTCTGTGTGTGATGGGTAGGTTTAGCGTGTGTGTGTGTGTGAGATGGATAGGTTTAGGGGTTGAGTGTGATAGGTAGGTTTAGTGTGTGTGTGTGTGTGTGAGAGTGTGATGGGTAGGTTTAGGGGTCGGGTTAGTGTGTGTGTGTGTCTGTGTGTGATGGGTAGGTTTAGCGTGTGTGTGTGTGTGAGATGGATAGGTTTAGGGGTTGAGTGTGATAGGTAGGTTTTGTGTGTGTGTGTGTGTGTGAGAGTGTGATGGGGTAGGTTTAGGGTTTGTGTGTGTGTGTGTGTGTGTGTGTGTGTGTGTGTGTGTGTGAGTGTGAGTGTGAGTGTGAGGTGTGAGTGTGAGTGTGAGTGTGAGTGTGAGTGTGATGGGTAGGTTTAGGGGTTGTGTGTGTGTGTGTGTGAGTGGTGATGGGTAGGTTTAGGGTGGTTTGAGTGCGTGTGTGGTGTGTGTGTGTGAGTGTGATGGGTAGGTTTAGGGTGTTTGCGGTGCGGTGCGTGTGTGTGTGTGTCTGTGTGTGATGGGTAGGTTTAGCAAGTGTGTGTGTGTGAGATGGATAGGTTTAGGGGGTTGAGTGTGATAGGTAGGTTTAGTGTGTGTGTGTGAGTGTGATGGGTAGGTTTAGGTGAGTGTGTGTGTGTGTGTGCGCGCATAATATCTCACATCTGTAAAGAGTCTTGAATTAAAACCCGAGGCTGCGGCAGGAAGAATTCAAGGTTGGTTTACTGGGGTGGCATGTTTGAATTAATTCAGACGTACAACCTGTTAACTATTAACTTCTGCTGAGGTTTTTAAAGCTTTTCCTCAGAGCGATGCATGTGCAGTGTGTCTTTATATTTGATATGATTCACTTTTGAACACACCTGCCAATGACAGGATAATTGAGAAAGTTTATATAATAAATAAACAAATATTTTTTGCTGATGATGCAACTGGTTTTTACTTTTTTTTTTTTTTACCATTCATTTCCTTTTACCTAATGTATATGTAATCTCATTTCATAATTATTTTATCATTTTTAATATATTTTATGTAAAGCACTATGAATTACCACTGTGTATGAAAATGTGCTGAATAAATAAATTTGCCTTGCCTACATTTTTTTTCATAGGATCATATGCACCATATGAGCAAAATTGTGATTTTTGTTCCTCATATATTATACATTTGGTTGCTTAATGTGAGGATTATTCCCCAAGAAAAAACATTTGAGAATTTTTCATGCAGGTCATAAATGTTTTCTTTAGTTTCTTTTCATTTGTATCTTCGATATGAATTGCACATCCGCCCTTCACTCAGAATGAGTTTTTAACAGAATCCGATTTATACGTAAATTAAGATGAACAGATTTTTGCATTTAGTTCGTCAGTCGTGAAATTTAAAGCTACTGTTCTTTAAAGGTTGTTATATAATTATTATGTAATTATGTATTATGTTATTATTATGTAAGGACCAATTCATCAAGCATGCAAACTCACATCCTTGTGGAAGTTGTGGTCCTTATTTATTAACTTCAAAGCATCTCTTTATGTAATGTTAACCACTGATGCTCTTTTCATTTAAACTCATTGTGAATTAGCCCTCAGATTGGCTTACAGATTGACGGAATGAGCTCTATGCTGCAGTTCCTAATAAAGTTAAGGGTTTATAAGGAAGTTAAAGAACAGTTGCTGTGTTGTTTTCCTCAGTTGCTCATTTGAATAATTTTGGTTAGAAAACAAAACTAACTGAGTTACTTATTGACCTAAAATGGAAGATGTGATGTTATTAGTGCAAACGTTTGAGTGTGTTTTTAGTTCCCTCTGTTGTTTGTGCATCTGGGTGAGTGTCATTCAGTGCTAGTTACAAGCGTGTGTGTGTGTGTGTGTGTGTGTGTGTGTGTCCTCATCGACTTCCATTGCATTGTGCATGGTTCCTGTAGGCTTCTGTGTACTGTGATAAGAGGAAAGGATATCCTGCCAAATCCCTCTCTGCCTCTGATTTTTTCCTGACCTCTGACCCGTCTCATTGCTCGTCCATGGTGACCGCTTCTCATTGGAATATAATTGTGCAAAAAACCCAGGTCTAGTTAAATGCACCGCTGTTCTCTTTTTCCTATTGTCAGAACGGGTCTGTCAGTGTGTTTTTTACCAAGCGGCAACCTTCCCGTCTCTCTTGAATCCAACACGCAAGTGACTTAAAAACTGCAATTCATGAACTGGCCACTAGAGACCGGATGCAAAAGAGTCAATCCCTTATATTGCCATCGGCCATTACATATTTAAAACAGTAATATCCTATACTAAACCTAAACTAATATTGACATATGTCATTTAAAAGCTTACAATCTCTTTTTTACATATTTGGTGACTGATTTTCAAAATAAATTACAGAGCAGTCGTAATTTATCAAGAATATGTTCATACTCCTCAGGCGTGTTCAGACCTTTATTTTGAAATAGTGATGAACATGAAAAATCATGAAAGAATGGTAGAAACCTCAGTTTGTTTTCATGCCTAGAGTTCAAAAGATAGCATCCATTCAATTCTTTTAGGAAAAAAGGGTCTGAAAATGTTTTAAATATAAAGAAAACAATAATAGATTCAGCATTAGTGATGTGGCAGCGAGATATAAATGCACATACGTGATCTTCTGTGTTTCTTAGAGGTTGAATTCATTTCAAAATCTGCCAAACTTCCAACACTACTTCTGAATAGGATGTCTACTTCATAAATTTGTATGAAAATTGTAAAAATAATGGTTCAGACTCAAACCACATATGGAAATGGAGGCGCCCTTATATGGGCAGTAATGTCCACTAGTGGAGAAGTGTGGTACTGCGCCTGAACTAAATCTCACTGAACGCTTATTTTCTGAGATATCAACCTAACATTTGAAACACAACTTTGTTCAGATTTTTGGCTTTGATTTTTTTTCATTTTTTTTTTTGCATTTCTAGAGTCCACCAGGTTTTGAAAATAAATATTTTATATAAAAAAATGAATAATTAATTTTAACATTGTACATTTTCATAAACTCAAACTTCTATAACTTTTTTTGTTTAACTTTCTTAATTTATTTCACTTCTACAAAAATCTGCCAAATGTCTTCTTTAAAAACAAGACCAATCTTACATCTATATTTTCATGTCTATTAAAAAAGGGGGATGCCGCTAAAAGGGATAGTTCACCCAAAAATTACAATTCTGTCATCATTTACTCACCCTCAAGTTGTTTCAAACCTGTATGAGTTTCTTTCTTCTGTTGAACACAAAAGAAGATATTTTAAGTAATGTTGGGTGACCAGACAGTTGATGGACCCCATTGACTTCCATAGTATCTTTTTAGTGTCTGGTCACCAACATTACTTAAAAATATCTTCTTTTGTGCCCAACTTTACAGCAGAAAAAAAACATGTTTACAGCCTGGTGCAAAAAGTGTTTTTGGTCCATATTAAAGCAATAAGCCCCTTGAAGCCGTGAATTTAGAACAGCTGGGCGACGTTGGCCTAAAACCCCCTTAGCTGTTCTAAATTCACTGTAAAACATGACTTCAAGGGGCTTATTGCTTTTATAAAATGGTTACTCCATAAAAATATTAATTGTAATATTTATTTTGTTTATAAAATAAACAGCAGGAACAAAAAATATAACGTTAATAACACATTTATTCCTCCGCCAAGCAACACATGCAGCAACAAAGCATCACAAACTGGCAGGTGCGCAATAATACTAATGTAATGCGCTCACAGGTGTGTGTTTGTTTGAGTAAATTTGTTGAGTAATTCTGACTACTTCAGAAGTAGTCAGAAGAAGCAGTCGAACAGCAAGAGAGAACTTCAGTGTGTGAGTGTTTACTTTTCTCAGTCAATTTGAGCGCGGGTTCTTTGTTGCTAAAATACATAAAAGTGTAAAATACATAAAAATACATAAATCAAATCAAAAATATAAAAAATGTACTGCCATGCAACTCACTTAAATCACATCAAACACGATTAACTGCTGTTAAAAGCCAAAAAGCCTGCTGTATAAAAGTTTATAACTCATCCGTTTAAAATGATACTAAGCCTTAAAGTTCTGCATAATTAAGGCTTGGCCACTTGAGTGACAGGTGGATTGCTGCTGATGTCACTACTAGCCGTTTGTCTGCTGTCTGATTGGGGTCGCGTCGCGTCACCTCCGCTGATCCGCCTCTTTGCCCATTTTCGTTTATCTGGGATTGACGCGCTAACAAGATGGCGACGGCCAGCTCCGCCCACTTTGGGCTTCAAAAATGCTCTTCAGAAATGTCACGGACACTACGTCCATTTTTTTTTTTACAGTCTATGGTTAAAAACATGCATCAAACTTTTCCCTCTCAAACTCAAGGATTGTTGATCCATCTCAAACCGGTTTAGTTGCTCATTTATCCGTCTAATGCTGTCCTTGTCCTCCTCAGGTTAAATGGACCATGGAGGTGCTGTGTTACGGCCTGACGCTCCCCCTGGATGGAGAAACGGTTAAGTTGTGTGTGGACGTCTACACTGACTGGATAATGGCCCTAGTGTCTCCAAGAGACTCGATACCACAGCCTCATCATTAAAGAGCCCAACCTCTACGTCCAAACCATCCTGAAACACTTGCACAACCTTTTCCTGCCCAGGTGTGTTTGGACTATGAGTTTAATTTCCCATGATGTACACAGTATTTACAATATACAGTCAATTAATTGGGACACTTTGAGCTGGTCATGTTCTGCTGAAGTGTTTTTGTCTTTAATGCTCTTTTTACACACACACTGAACACAATGAAGCATTGCTTGGTCACTGGTTGAGCTAAACTGGTATTATCTAATTGTGTAGTTAAATTTAACAGCTGACAGATATTCAACATAATTAGGGCCCAAGCCCTGAAAGGGCGCAGAGCCCTATTGTTCTTCTAAGGTTTTTTTTGTTATTAGGGCCCAAGCCCTGAAAGGGCGCAGAGCCCTATTGTTCTTCTAAGGGTTTTTTGTTTTTCTTCTTCTTCTTCTTCTTTATAATAATTTTTTTTTTCAAGGTTTTTTGCCACTTTTGGGGGCCTTAACGTGCTCAAAAACTCTTGAAACTTTGCACACTGGTCAGAACCCGCGGCCATTAGAGCCGGACTGAAGCTGGTACCCGGGGCGTGGCAGGGGGGCTCGACAGCGCCCCCTGGAACGGGGTCCGAAAACTTGGTCCATAAATCAAACACGCTTGCATGAAATAATATGAAACTCGGTACACTTATAGATCTCATCGGTTCATATATCCTTCATGCTCTGACTTTTTACCCCAGCCCAACAGGAAGTCGGCTATTTGGCGTAGTTTAAAAAACACATGCAATGGAATTTAAAATACTCCTCCTAGACGATTCAAACAATCACCACGAAACCTCGGTCAGCATGAAGTCAAGACATGGAGGATGATAAAATTGCGAGGGGGATTTTTGATATCTCGAACGGTTTTGGCCGTGGCGAGGAAACGAATTTATGGCGAATATTGGAAACAGGAAGTGTGTTATAACATCCTCATACATTAATTGATCTTGATGAAACTTCAGCAGTGTGTTCGCTGTAAGAGGGCGATCACATGGATGTGACTATTGTGAGTCAAAGTTATAGCGCCACCAACTGGCAGCAGGAAGTGTGTCACTTTCGAAATGCTTTGAAATCACCCTCTTATTTTTACCCGATTTGCTTCAAACTTCATCTGTATAATGTAAACACACGACAGATGTAGACCTGTGAAAGGATTATTGATATCTTTAATACTGTCGCCATTGGCAACGCTTTAAACTTTTATATTCTTTTTGAGATGCATTTGAGGCTCTTAACATGCTTGAAATTGCATGAAACTCAACATGCATTTGACATTTATTGTGTAATAGACATGTGCGAAGTTTCAGAAACGGGCGTGGTAAGGGGCTCAGTAGCGCCACCTTTAGTCAAAAATGGGGTATTAGTTTTAACCTACAGTAACCAAACTCGGTACGTATATTCTTCTCTTCGATACGGACAACTTTCTAATTTACAAGTCATTAGCTCCGACCAACAGGAAGTCAGATATTTTGGTTTGAATGTGTACCTGTTTGGAGCATTTTCCCTCTGCCCCTCTGTGTGTGTGTGTGTGTGTGTGTGTGAGGAGGGGGGGCTAGTTTAGTTTAAACCATTTCTCTGCTGTGTGCAAAATCTCTGGCACTTTTGAGGGCCTTAACATGCTCGAAAACTCTTGAAATTTTGCATACAGTTCAGAACCCGCGGGCCAACAGGGCCAGGCTGAAGCTGGTACCTCGGGCGTGGCATGGGGGGCTCGACAGCGCCCCCTGGAATGGGATTCGAACACTTGTCCGTATATCAAAACACGCTTGCATGAATTAATATGAAACTCGGTACACATATAGATTTAATCGGGGCCGAAACGAACTTTCCCTGGGTCAAGTTTTACGCCAGCCCAACAGGAAGTCGGCTATTACGGGTTGATTGGAGAACGCTTGCTGTGTGTGTGTGTGTGTGTGTGTGTGTGTGTGTGTGTGTGTGTGTGTGTGTGTGTGTGTGTGAGTGATTTTGGTTGGGTGACAGTTGTAGGTTACAGTTTGACAAGAGTTTATAGTTTAACAAAAGCACAATGTTGTGTTTCATTGCGAGTGTACACAAATATAAGGAAACACTTTGCATTTTGAAAGATGGTCTATATGAACAAAATGACGGAGTATGTTTTTATGTCTCCATTGTTCGATCGAGCCTCACACACACACACACACACACACACACACACACACACACACACACACACACACACACACACACACACACACACACACACACACACACACACACACACACAGCATTCCAGCATTGCAATCTTGACATCGCAGCATGTTCATTATAGCCTTAATAAAATATAATAATAAAATAGTCAACCTTACATATAAAAATTTATACTGCTCTGTTTAAATAGTCATTTGTACAGTTTGTGCCGTTCATAGTAAGCACCGCTCCACTGTGATGTTTCCAAGCACATTTTTGCGCATTCGAAGAGGATAATTTTTCTATATTGGAACGTGAGTGTACAAAGTGTACAAAGTACACAAGCCTATAAAAAGAATAGTTTAGCATCCAAAAATGTTAATAATATATATATTATTATTATATATAATAATAATATATGTTAAAAATAGGGGGGGAAAAAGAATTTACATAATATAATATATAATATATATATATATATATATTTTTTTTTTAATATATATATATATATAATATATATATATATATATATATATAATTAAAGCTGCAAGCAGCGATGGAGGGGCCCAAGCCGGTGGCACCGCCACCCCGGTGCCTTTAGTTCCACTAAAGGCACCAGGGTGGCGGTGCCACCGGCTTGGGGCCCGCAATCGCTGCTTGCAGCTTTAATTCTTCTTCTTTCTTTATAATACATTTTTTTTCAAGGTTTTTGCCACTTTTGGGGGCCTTAACGTGCTCAAAAACTCTTGAAACTTTGCACACGGGTCAGAACCCGCGGCCATTAGAGCCGGACTGAAGCTGGTACCCGGGCGTGGCAGGGGGGGCTCGACAGCGCCCCCTGGAACGGGGTCCGAAAACTTGGTCCATAAATCAAACACGCTTGCATGTAATAATATGAAACTCGGTACACTTATAGATCTCATCGGTTCATATATCCTTCGTGCTCTGACTTTTTACCC
>JARPMJ010003639.1:62500-89258 GCA_033366665.1 Phoxinus dragarum
CATGTGTGAGACTGTCTAACAGAAGGACGGACAAAACCATCAAATATCAACTGAGTTCTGCTCACATTTCAATCACCATTTTTTAAACTATGTGATAATGTGAGAAATGTTGAAGGTGCCTGAATAAATTTTGGTTTGACTGTTGCATGCATCTAAAACAACTCAGACTGTTAATACTTGTAGCACTTCCTGTTTGTGTTTTATGATTTAGTTTTGAATATGAATGTTTCTTTCTTCCAGACCAGAGCACTTCAGCCTGGTGCACTTTAAACTGTGTCAGCAAGTGTTGTCTGCAGTGCAGAAGTTGGCGCGCGGACTCGTCCGGCATGGCCAGAGAGACGTGGGAAGTGCTTCTCCTCTTCTTTCTTCTGCGCATCAATGACAACGCTACTGGCCCCGCCCACTGTAGGAGGTCCGTATGATGCCATGGACAAACACAATTGTTGTTTCCCTCCAAAATAGAACAAAGTTGTGTATAGGACCTCTTTTCAGTTGGTAAACATGGTGACGTTTTTTTGTGGGCGGAGCTTAGGTGGTGGCAGAACGATCCCTCTAGCAGCTTCACTAACGCTAGTTAGCATGTTTTGTTTGCTTGTTTTTTAACAATGACTGGAGAAAAATCGATTTTATCTTAATGTGCAAGCTCACTCACTGTGCAGGACCCCGATTGTTATTTGCAAAAGTTAATTTTAACGGACGGAACCAGATTGGCCGACCCGTTACACGCTCACTCAATAGATGGACGATCTGACAGGATTAACATTAACGCTGCCTCCGGTTGAGTGACCTGACTTCTAACACCTACCCGATAGAGAAACTGAGGGCATATAAATCTTTAGATGCCTATATGTGCTTAATGGTCTCGTACAAGACTTGTGTGGTACGATCCGAAGTTCTGCCTAGCCAGCGCCAAGGCCAGAAGACGACAATGTAAAAAGTGACATTACGGTGCAAATTTAATGATGTGAATATTTTCTAGAAATAAAAATTCCAGATACAGCATATTACTTTTTCATCGATTCTTGCACCCAACAAACACCTCCATGACATTTAATTATAATAATTTAAGCTTCTTATTATGTAGCCGAATCTGTGTTGGTTTGTATTGGCCGCCTCCAGTTTTCTCTTTTTTTTTTGCCTTCAGCTAACGTTGTGACGTAACTGACGTCGGCTCAAAATTGGTCTATTGAACCAGAACTTACAAAAAAAAAAAAATATATATCTGTATTATGATTTTCTTTTTTAAAGGAACACGCCACCATTTTTTGAAATAGGGGTTGTTCACCGTCTCCCCTACATATAGATAGGTGGGCAAACGCATTTTTGTCTCGGTGCAATGCATTGTCTTAGTCTTGCAGCTAGCTTAGCTTAGCATAATGAATGGAATCCTTTGTTGCCGGATAGCATGTCGTGATTTAAAAAAAACCGAATTACTTCTTGTGGCCTGCATATTCACAAACGAGTACAAATAGCAATGCAGATTCTTTTAAGGCAAGACTAGTAATTTGTTGAGATCAATTTGTAAAGAAAGACTACATAGCCTGCGCACATATATATTATTCATATATACATACATATATATTCAAACCCACATACCTATAGACTACGTTTTTCAAATAAAAATCACCGCTTGCACCTTGGAACCTGTTTCAAAGTTGTGTTCTCGAGCACCAAACACTGTTTTGTGCAGATGAGCAGCAAGAGCGCATTAAGGTTTTTTATTTTTTGTTAGAACGGTGTCGTATTAGCGGCCCCCCAAGTTAATAACTAATGATCTTTACAAAGGAAGTGAATCAATCAAAACTAACTTTAGCTGGACAATATCTTTATTCTAGAGCTGCTGTAAAGCCAAAACAATCTCTGTTGCTGTAATTTCCTATTATCACTCTGAAGCTGCTTTGAAACAATCTATATTGTTAAAAAGCGCTGTATAAGTTAAGGGTCACTTGACTTGACCTTACATTTACTAACAAACAAATGAGAGAAGGTGCATGTTTTGCATCTAAACAAACTGTGTGTCGTTTGCAAATGAACCTCCCGTGAAAATGTGTAAAGTTGCTTTGGTTTCTTTTTCCACAATCAAAAATCATGTGTTTTTTTTCAAATTAACTTGGCTGTCAAGATCACATCTCTATATGATAGTTTATTAATGGGGTCATACTATGCACTTTTGTAGCATTTTAATGAAATATTATGTTGTCAGGTTTTAATTTAGTTATTTTTTTTGATTGGTTAATGTTCTTGCATACGAAAAACTACCAGCACATGGGAAGGAGATTTATTTATTTTTTCAGCTCAATACTCACTTTTTTTAAAGTAATATTTAAGCAAAAACAAGCAGTACATTTCTGGGTATTTCCCCAGTTGTCTAAAAGTGTCGTAATATAACCACAGTTGATTTAAAGTCCCCCTGTAGTCAATAATTTTAGTCCTTAAAGCTCCTCTTTGATCACCAAAATAATATATTTATGCATTTTTTCCTTGGAAAAAATTCTCCATGCTTTAAAATATCTTGAATGTAACTCGACACCCTTGCCTCATTTAGTATACGCAGTTCTATGAATATGCAAATGAGCCCTGCCTCCACTCACTCACTCACTCAGAGATCCACTGGTTGACGATCACACGTTGATCTGATTGGTTACAAGGTAGTTTGTGACGTCAGAAACACCAGCGATTTCAACCTGTGTTTTTGAGACTGTCTTTGGTTCACTGCAGTTTTAAGCAGAAAATACTCAGCAATGCTGTCCACTTATGAATCAATTTACACATGGTTTGTCTTAAAGCGTATTAAAAACACCACATAGACACATAAACAACATTAAAAGCTGGATTTTCACCACTTTTTTATCCCGTAGGTGGTATAGCAGAGAAGCTGGCAGAGAAGTTGATCAGCGTGCTGTTTGAGGTTTGGTTCCTGGCCTGCACGCGCTGTTTCCCGACGCCGCCATACTGGAAAACCGCCCGAGAGATGCTGGCCAACTGGAGACATCACCCTCCGGTGGTGGAACAGTGGAGTAAAGTGATCGCAGCTCTCACTTCCAGGTAATGAATAGTCTCGCGTAGCCAGACCTTCAGACAGACGGCAGAAGATGCTTATCTGTTTGGTCACCATGGCAATTTCAGTTAGGACCTCATTTAGGACAAAAGCTATTAGAGAATGGCATTTCTTAAAGCGTTAGTTCACCCAAAACTGTAAACTCTGTCAGTAATTACTCTCCCTTGTGTTGTTCAACCCCGTAAGACTTTCCTTCATCTTCAGAACACAAATGAAGATATTTGTGATTAAATCTGAGAGCTGTCTCACTTCTCCATAGGCTTCTGTTGTAATTGAAACTTGCCGGCCCAGAAAGTTAGTAAAAACATTGTTAAAATAGTCCAAGTGACTCAACCTTAAGTTTATCAAGTGACGAGAATACTTTTTGTGCGCAAAAAAACACAAATAACGACTTATTCAACTATTCATGTTCTTCTGTGTGTGTCTCTGAGTGAGTTCTCGTAGTGTAACAGCGCAGCGCTTCTGGGTTGTACGTCAGAACGGAGGCTCACTATTGGCCGACGCTGGTCATTAGGGGTGGGAATCTCTAGGCACCTCACGATTCGATTCGATTACGATTTAGAGGGCTGCGATTCGATGCTAAAGCGATTATCGATTATCTGAATCTTTTTTTTTTGTGTGTGTGACTATAAATACTTTGCTTTAAAAGTACCAAGTAATGACCCATAAAAAATTTATGAAAATTATATTTGATTAACATTGTAAAGAACCAACAGGAAAATAAATGTGTGCCTGAACTAGCAGCATACTTGTAGTAAATTAATAATATAACAATAACAAATTATAACAAACTTCAACATATTCTGAATCTCTATTAACCCTTTAGGCGCCAGAGGTTTTTTCCTAAAACGTTCAATTTTGACATCTTAATTTCAAAAGTCTATATCTTAAAAGTGATAAAAGATAGAGACTTTCTGTAAATTAGAGAAATATTAAGGATGACCCAAAGTTTATGTAGGGATTAAATTTTCCCATCTAATTTGCATATTATGACGTCATATGGTGGCGGCAATCATGGATTATAGAATTTTCATGAAAAGTCACATGTTTAAATAATAAAATGCAGCACTTCTTTCCCCCAAAAATGTCCCTCACCTTCTGTATGCTATATTGCACAATACTGAATGCTCAGGTAAATAGTAAGTAGTAAACAAACTGTAAATCATTACTAATAAATGGTAGAAACAAACCGAATGCATGTAGCGGTTGGCCTTTTGCTGTAGAAATTATCCATTTTACAGTAGGCACTTATTATTCCATGTATGGGGCACATATATATTATTCATATGACACACAAACACAAGTAGACAAGACCTGTTCAGTTGCCTCGTGTCACACCGCCTCTGCTTCTGCTACGAGCAGCGCGGGCGCGGCCAGATCTCTCTCGCGCGCGCGCGCGCCGAGTGCGCACAGCTCGGACTACTGTCATTGTCATTGCGACTCCCCCACCCTGCCCCATAACTGTCCTATGAATACTTTGACCTCGTCTAACATACCCAGTAGCTTTAGACAAAGTCTCCACAACAATATTGTCGCCGCGATTGCGGAAAGGCACACAGTCAGAAGACAAACTACATGGCTAGCGCGGAAAAAAAATGTCACGCCTCGTTCCCCACAACAATAACACACCTGCTAACTTCGCGATGAACACTCCGACCCCCGGGAAACATTGTTTCCACCACTGACATTGGGCAAAGGACCATCTACATTGGGCAAAGGATTCACCGTTTGTGCTTGTTGTAACGTAACGTTACGCGCTATACTTTCACTTTCACAATCACCGTGAACTTCTGAATGCAGATATTTTCCTTCAGAATCAGGGTCCGCGAATAGAAGACCCAACACTTCATTGTGGGTAAGCTTTATTGATGCAATTATATAATAATAATAATCTAATGCAAATACTCGCTGACGTTGACAATATTGCTCTGATAAAATGGCTCACTCGCACACTAGCTCCGCTTTTGTTCGCGCTGATTCAATGCGCTCTAGCTTGAAGATTTTGTATAAAAACATGACGTTTTTTTGAGTTGGGGATGAAGTATAACATGTCTGCCAACTAGTGGATGGGAGGTCGAAGGAAATTTGACACCCTATTTGACAAAATCGGCCGTTTTATTCAGTGCCGCATCTTGTCGAGTAAACTCGACCGTGGCGTCTAGAGGGTTAACATAAAATACGGATGTCCACGCATCACATGTTACAGCTATCCCGCTTTCTTCAGTGATTCCATGACTTCGGTTTTGGTCTTGTTGTAGAGTGTGGGGATCGCTGTGTCTGTAAAATATCTCCGAGATGGGACATTGTATCTCGGCTCCAAAGTGTGCAACATAGCGCGAAAGCCCTGGTTCTCAACGACTGAATATGGATGCAAATCCTTGGCAATAAAAGTTGCGATTGATTGTGTAATGCGCTTTGCCCTTTCCGAGCCGGATGGAAGCTTTGACAATATTGTTTGCTCGATGGTCCTCTGTTTGGCAGCAACGACCGGTACAGCCGAGTGCTTTTCCTCCTCTGGGTGGAAACGTGTCATATGGCTTCTCATGTTTGTAGTGTTTCTGAAATATTTCAGTTTATTTCTGCACAGCTTACATATAGTGTGGCTCTTGTCCAGCTCCTTTCCCCCTTGAACTTCATAGAAGCCAAAATATGTCCACACGTCAGCTTTTAGCGAGGAGGGTGTTTGAATTTTCCGCTCAGCCATTGCGTCTCTCTCTGTTATGTGCACGCCACAGACAGTCTGGGCACTGCACGTCCACGCTTCAGAGTTCCGTCTTTTGCGTTCCGTCAATATTACGTTATTATCGATTTAAAAAAAAAAACATCCACGTCCGCATCGCGATGCATCTAAGAATCGATTTTTTCCCCCCCACCCCTACTGGTCATGTGTGTGATGCTGGCCAATAGTGAGCCTCCGTTCTGACGTACAACCCAGAAGCGCTGCGCTGTTACACTACGTGAACTCAGACATTCTTTTCACTGATGTCGAAGCTTTTATTTGTTTGACTTTATTTGTTTTGTTGTCCACACAGGCTGCTGCGCTTCATGTACGGCCCGTCGTTTCCTCCGTTTAAAGTGCCAGAGGAAGACGCCAGCCTCATCCCCGCCGAGATGGACAACGACTGTGTGTCTCAGACGTGGTATCGCTTTCTACACATGCTCAGGTCTGCAGTAAAACTGACTTTCTGTATTTAAAGGGTTAGTTCACCCAAAAATGTAATGACTCTCCCTCATGTTGTTCCAACCCCGTAAGACTTTCCTTCATCTTCAGAACACAAATGAAGATATTTTTGATGAAATCTGAGCGCTGTCTCACTCCTCCATAGGCTTCTAGGTAATCGATATCTGCCATCCCAGAAAAGTTAGTAAAGACATCGTTAAAATAGCCAAGTGACTCAACCTTAAGTTTATCAAGCGACGAGAATACTTTTTGTGCACAAAAAAAAAACAAAAATAACGACTTTATTCAACTATTCATTAGTAGTCAGAACGGAGGCTCACTATTGGCCAGCCTCACACATGACCAGCCTCAGCCAATAGTGAGCCTCCGTTCTGATGTACAACCCAGAAGCGCTGCGCTGTTACATTGCGTGAACTCACTCAGAGACACACACAGAAGAACATCAGGAGTTGAGTAAAGTCCTTATTTTTGGGGGGGGTTTGCGCACAAAAAGTACTTAAAGGGTAAGTTGGGTATTTTACACTTAAAGCCCTGTTTACAGATCGTATCTGATGAAATAGAACGGTTAAGATTAAAATTTGGACACATGCTCCCTGTCCCGAGAATTTTAGGTTTATTTCGCTTTCCCCCCCCACCCCACAATGGTTGTCTATGTGCACTGGAAGATTCCTTCCTAAAAACACATTAAACTTTCGTTTACAAAGACGTGAAACTCACCGAGTGGTCTGGGGTGTTCACTGATATGCGCACTCAAAAATCGCTGAAAAAGATGCTTTCCAACAGGTTTTATCGTAGTTTTTGTCCAACTCCATTGACTTGTATTGAATGTGCTGTGTGAGGTACAGTATTACTCCGCCGCTTCTTCTTCTGCTTCTTCTGTGTATTCAATGAAATGCCAGCGGTTTGCTTGGAATTGGCAAAGGTGCATTATTGCCACCAACTGTGCTGGAGTGTCTATTATTCAAGCTCTCAACGGAAGAATCACGGGTGTGACTCGTTTGGCAAAATAGGTCCACAAAAGCGAAATAAACCTAAAATTCTCGGGACAGGAGCATGTGTGCAAATTTTTATCTTAACCGTTCTATTTCATCAGATACGATCTGTAAACAGGGCTTTAAGTGTAAAATACCGAACTTGTCCTTTAAGGTTGAGCCGCTGTAATCACTTGGACTGTTTTAACAATGTTTTTACTAACTTTCTGGGCCGGCAAGTTTCAATTTCAATAGAAGCCTATGGAGGAGTGAGACAGCTCTCAGATTTAATCACAAATATCTTCACTTGTGTTCTGAAGATGAAGGAAAGTCTTACGGGGTTGGACAGAATTTTCATTTTTGGGTGAACTAACCCTTTAATAGGTTGATTTTCCCCTGATATCGCTTCAGAAACCGAATCAAGCTCTGTTTGTTGAAATGCCATGACATGTCAACATGTCCATTCTGGTCATAGATACTAACACAAGTTGTTCAATCATCTCTCTCCGCCTTCAGTAACCCTGTGGACCTTAGCAATCCCGTCATAGTGAGTTCCACCCCAAAGTTTCAGGAGCAGTTGTTGGGGGGTAACGGCGTTCCTCACGAGGTCATTCAGCACCCCTGCCTCAAACAGCTTCCCCAGATCTTCTTCAGAGCGATGAGGGGCGTCAGCTGCCTCGTGGACGCATTCCTCGGTAAGATCCGTGAATATCTACAACATTCAGGGCTCTTTTATGAAATGCATTGTTTTTTTTGGATGCTACTGTCAGGGTCCTTGAAATCCTTGAAAGTTTGTGAATCTGATACAGATACAGAATACAGAATCACATAGATACAGGTCCTTGAATAAAATTTTGTGCAAGAAGTTTTCTGGAAAAAAATCCATATTATTCCCTCCGGTCGAATGAAAGTGTTATTTCGCCAACACTTCGTGGCCTATGCACACTAGCTTGCTTGATTTACGTTAGTTACATGCATTTACACATTACGTTAAGCGTTTCCCGCACGAGGTACTTTGTATTGTACATTGCCATGACGGTCACGCGCACACGAAAGTACTACAATGGTACCTCAACGTTTGTTGTTGAACACAACAAATGTGTCCGCACATTAAAAGGGATAGTTCACTTTGAAATTAAATTTTGGTATGTTTTAGCTTACCTCTAGGGCATCCAAGATGTAGGTGTCTTTGTTTCCACAGTAGTTTCAATTTTTATATTTTTAGGTCAAACCGTTCTTGTCTGTCAGTCATATAATGCAGATCTATGGTCACCACCTCAAAGAGCATGCACAGAGTCCAAATTAAACAATTCCCCATCGTAAGTACACATTGATGGCCTAAGACACGAAACGAGCAGTATTTATATAGTTTTTGCGCAGACTAAGCCAGAACGCGCGCACACCTCACACACCAGGAAGCGCACGCGCCCTCAGATCACTTGGACGTGGTTGTGTACAAGAGGTAAAAACAATATAAATACTGTTCGTAAAAAACTGAGCACACATATAAAGCTACAATTCGGAGATCGACTACTTTTGACTGACAAAATTCCACCGGAAACACTAACTGATAAAGTGAGTCGTACAAAACCTTTCTTTTTAGTAAACTCTGTGTACACAAACAATGTAGTCAATGCTGGAGTTCATGTGTAGAGCCGCTGGTGACACTTCCAGCACAGTTTCATGTTGTGTCGAGCCGCATTAGTGTTTTAAAGATAGCAATTTTGATGCTATCATAGAAGTGCCCCCCGTGCACTCCCATTCAAAAGGCATTTTGAGTTAAAAGTAAAAATACGGTCAATCTTAAAAGTGGCGTTTCCATTATAATTATGCTTTTACACGAAAGTTTGACTCGGGTAGATTAACAAAAAGAGCCTAGGTTCAATTTTGGCGAGCGTTACCCTTTAATATTATAATATAGCAAGTGTCTGACCATAGCTATATGAAGCCACAATACCAACTTTAATTAGATACAAGGTTTCCGCCCAACTGTGACTATGTAAATTTGTTGTTTTATCATCTCCAACAACATTATCTCTAACTTAAGCTCAAGTTTCACATCAAATCTGAGTACTACTTATAATATAGCTAATATCTAGATTTATATGCAATTTGAAGCAATGCATGTTCGTGCAATTTTGTTATATTTTTATATAGTGGTGTGCTGTGGGATTTTATACACTGGGAAACACTGATGTGTATAAACTGGCATAAAGTTTTTATAGTTAAAGCGAAATACAAGGACGATCACAGGCTTCATTGCACATCATATACGGTAAGTGTAATCAAGAATCGGATTATGATTCCCAGTCAATCATAATCGGGATTGTGAGGTGACTAAAGATTCACACCTAATGGTTTGTACAACAAAGCCTCTGCATATTATAAGGCTTTACATTAATTATATATTGCACTACATTCTAATCTCAGATGTTGTTTTAGTCTCTCTGATGCTTCTGATTATTGTTTGAATCTCAGTCTCAGTGTCTTTTTATTTTTAGGTGTTGCCGTTTCTAAGAAACTCGAGTGTCGTGAAACTCTGCCTCCTTCTGGTACTCATACAACTGACTTTATTCAACTTGACTCTATTTCCCAGTCCATCTGAAATTAATTAATTTACAATTATCACATGTAATTGCTATGATTTTTACATGTTACATACTATATTTAAAGAAACTAGCCAGTTAGTCATCATCAGAAACATTACTTGTTCTCTAAACTAGGAGTAAGACTTGTAAATAACAATTGCAGTGTGATATGTTTGACTATGCAACATTTCAGTGGAAATGTATATCGTATCTGTAAGTCTATTTTTAAAGCAAAGCAGAGTCTGGTTTAATTCACATAAGTTAAAGTACGTTCGGGCATTTAAAATCAGGCTTAAAGTGAATAGAAAAATGGATTGATTTGGTTCATTTGTTCGCACAGACCGTATTCAAGACTCTTATCTGCAGCTTTTATTAAAGGGGTCATATAATGCCATTTTTGTACAAGCTAATATGATTCTTTAGGGTCTAAATTGAAAGTTTGTAATATACTTTAATTAAAAATTCTCATTAGTATTGTAAGAAAACACTCATTTTACCTGGTCAAAAACAGCTCTGTTTTCAGCACTCCGTTTAAGTGCATGTGTCTTTAAATGATAATGAGCTGTGCTCGCTTGCCTATACAAAAGCAAATAAGTGATCAGATTACATAACTTATTCCGCCGTAATGTTGAAAAACATCAATTGGAGTATTTATAGTCTTGAATCATATGCACTTGCAGGATGTAAACAGTATTTTGTAGGTATTGTTACCATTCATGTTCATGCAGTTATAACAGTTTTTTTTTTTTACATTACTTCTTAATCAGTAACAGACACCGTTATAAACCATGTACAAAAGTAAGCTTAGTGTAGTATTACCACGTTAACTTTAACACCTGTGTACACATTTTTTAATAACACCATAACGCGTTTCATTATAAAGTGGGATTATGAATTAAATTGAGAACGCCGTACATAGAAAACATGCCGTAATGTACCCTTAGTGTAAACATTAGCCGCATTCATCGTAAAGCGTGCTGCTAGCGATTTGCAAAGATTAATATAAAGGTTAATAACTTCTCACTTCTCACTTCTTCTGGAGGTTCAGCAGGAACACGAATAGTTGGTACCGGTCCTTTTTTCAGGAGCAGCTTCTTAGCAAAACCAGCTTTATACTGACCTTCGTTTGTAAAGCAGTCTGGTGAAAAATTAGCGTGCAAACAAAAAAACATTTGTGTTGATCGTGGGGAATATTCCCTTCAAAAGCAAAACTCAGCCACTGCGTCTTCTGATTTAGGAACATTAAAATGACTGCTGTGTACCTTATTGCACCCAAGAACAGAACACCACAATCGCTTAGACGCCATTCTGCTCATCGACAGTGCTCCAGCGTATCAACAATGACGTGCGGACTATGATCAATCGTGGGAGGAGCGTCGATTTTGTGACGTCAAAAAATCGAACAGCTCAATTTGAGACCGGGTAAAACATATAAGGAGATTTTAAAAAAAACACTGGATGGATTTTTATAATTTTATGATGGTTGTGTACAGGCACTGCCAACACACATTTCAGTACAATCAACTTGTAAAAGTGCGTGTACCATTATATGACCCCTTTAAGTGAATATGTGACCACAAACCCAGTCTGGAGCCGCACGGGTATATCTGTGGCGATAGCCAACTATACATTGTATGGGTCAAAATTATCCATTTTTCTTTTATGCCAAAAATCATTAGGATATCAAGTAAAGATCATGTTCCATGAAGATATTTAGTACATTTCCTACCGTAAATATATAAAACATGTATTTTTGTGAGTGAATGCAGCACAATCGTGAACATAAATGCACAACTTTAAAGGAGATTTTCTCAATGTTTAGATTTTTTTGCTCCTCAGATTCCAGATTTTCAATAGTTGTGTCTCGACCAAATATTGTCCTATCCTAACAAACCATACATCAATGGAAAGCTTATTTATTCAGCTTTCATATGATGTATAAATCTCAATTTCATAAAATTGACCCATGTGACTGTTTTTTTGGTCCAGGGTCACATATATTCAATTGAAATTTGTTCCAAAAATGAACAAAGACCTCACTGTCTCAGTATAGTTAGTTAGAATAATCCTAACGGCACATGCTCAGTGGTTCATCGCTCTTAGCTCACTATGGCCTGACATGTTGTGTCCTTCTCAGTTTCTAACATTTCTTTAGAGGTCTTGTTTTATGTTTCCTCAGGAGTCACAGTGTCTAGGAGCAATATTCGAGACAGACTTCCCTCTATAGGTACACTAAACCTGTCCAAACCCAATCAGTTAGTGACTAACAGTGGGTTCAACTACCCAACACACTGATTCTGTTCATGGAGGTGTTTAGCTGTAACCGTAATCACATCAGAAATAATTTTTATCTTTGGAGCATAATGTATATTGTAACTTTTTCTTTTTTTTTGAGGTTACGGTTTCTTTTTGTGTGTAATCCCATTTTTCCCCCCAGGTGTCGCTGTTTCTCGGAACAATTTACGAGACAGGCTCCCATCTTATGGTATTTGTTAACGCGCCTTTGACTAATCAAGAGGGAGTTTGATGAGGACTGTAGATTTCGCGAGGTGTTTAGTGCAAACGCAAGCACTTTTAGATCAAAAATCCCTTAGTGTTGTGGAAATCAATTATACGTCATTAATTATCTAAATTGCCTTGTTTTTTCTCCCATGCAAGAGTAAAGGCTCGTTCACACTAAGGATGATAAAATAAAAATCATATAAAAGAATAGCAACTATATCATTGGAATCACTTTCAGATTGTTTTTGAACTGTAAAAACTTTCACAGCCAATCAGAATCCATGCAGCTTTAAAGAGCTCAAGCATTTAAAGAGACAGATGACAATACCGCTAATAGTTATCGGAATCTTTACAGTTATTGTTCTTGGTGTGAACGGACCTTAAATCTTGGCCGAGAATGAATGTGAGCATACTTATTGGTTGGTATTATCCAGTCTGCCTCCATATGTCATGTTGAGGAACAAAATCAAACTGATTTTAGACCCCAATTCTGTTTAAAGACCCCATTAAATAAGAATATTGTGGTTTTTAGTCATTATCTGTGTTTTTATAAGATCGTCTACATCCTCAATTATGCCAAAAAAAACATATGCATATTTAAAATGTAAATTAAATGAGAACTTCATGAATAATAACATTATTGTTCTTCAGTGTGTACTTTATTTACATTCTCAACCATCTAGAATTTATTAAATTTGAACTATCAATCCATTTGCTATTTTGTAAGCTAAAGGCTATTGCATATTTGAAAAAAGCAGACGAGGCCTTTGATGTCCTTCTCCAACTTCATGTTTCTTTAATATGGGGTCTTTAACGTCCCCTGTGAGGTGACAGAGGTGGAGGTATACATAATTAAATGGCTCTGAAATATCAGCTTTCCTCTTATAGGCGACAATCAATAAACTGCCGGTTTAAATCTTTCTGGAGAAAAGGATGTCAAGGAGGGAGATCTGCTTCTTTGTCTGACCAATCAGTATGACCACAGAGGGTTTATGCAAATAACCAGATTTGAATGCAGGGGTTACCAGCATTTTCTGCCAATCAGATGCTGAGCTGGGACGCTGTATGGAAATGATCAGTGATGATCTGATGTCTTTATTGGAGTGTGTAGCAGAGTTGCATCTCTTTGAAATGCTGTGAACAGGTTTCTCTCGCGTTATGAGCATGACTGAACGAGTCGTAATTAAGATCTTGCCATACAAAATGATCACCCTAAAGCCCCGTTCACACCGCCAGCGATTTTGTCGCTGTATGTCGCTAGTCTCGCGTTGTGGGCGTTGGTAGTGCTGTCGCTCTAATGTTATTGGTTGACTGGACATCTGGCCATATCTATACTAAATGCCATCACAAGTGATACAACTATATAATTTTAATTTGACTAGAAATTATAGGCTCAAAAGAAACGGTATGCTTTCGGGAGAGTGTTTTTATATTACCACAGCAGTATTCAGTGGATTAAATCATTTACTAGATTAACGATCGATCAAGCAACCAATTAAACTCACTCATACGGTCATAAATAACTAAAACATTATTCGTATTTGACAAATAATACGTTTTCTTGTCTCTAATTGTCAACACAACACTGTAAAGTGAACTGCAGCAGTGCTAAACTTGCATCAAAAACTTACAACACTCGAACTATAAATGCATTTATTAAACTCACTGAGATTGTCGACAGTTTCTTTTCCATGCATAATTTTATTATATCTATGAATGTGGTTAGTCAAATCATAAGTGAAATCGCCCTCGAACTCTGTCTTGCCCTTCGAGACGGTGACGTAACGTGAGCTCCACTGAAAGTCTTCTTTCCTATTGGTTGTCGCTCGTGAAAATCGCTTCTCATTTGCATGAAGTTGAAATTTCTGAACTTTTGTCGCTTGTCTCCTGTCGCTTGACACGCCCACATTCTGTCGCCAACGGTCACTGTCGCTCGTGTCGCCGGAAGTCGCCAGCGCTCCATTGAAATGAATGGGATCTTGTCGCTTTGTCGCTGCGTGTCGCTGGCGGTGTGAACGGGGCTTTAGAGTTCTGGAATAAAATTGTAAAAGGATTATAATTAAAATGCAACCTAGTTTCTAAACTTGTCATTTGTGCAAAGGACAATTCAAAAATCATTGCCCATTATATATTCTTTTACTCAGACTAACTAAGAAATGAGTGAAATGAAGGCTAGTAATGCGAGGGACATCTGTGTTTGAGTTAAAGATTATAGTGTGTGAATTAAAGGAATAATTCACCCAACAATGATAATCATATGCTCGCCATCATGTCAATTCAAACGCATTTATTTTAGTTTCTTTGGGGGTTTTTTTTAGGAGAATTTTTTTTTACTTTTTTTACATACTATAAAAGCAGACGGTGGTCAGGACAAAAAAAAAATCATCATAGTGCACTACATTTAATTTGTCATCAACTTGCAGTCTTGACTTCTTAGCTGGTGAGAAGCAATGGCATTTGACGTCTTTGAAATTAAAACTTGCCACAACAAACTCATACAGGTTTAGAACGACATGAGGGCGAGTAAATGGTGACAGAATTATAAATTTTGGGTGAATAATCCCTTTAAAGTTGGTGAATCTTGCACTACTGACCCAATCAGTACTCACCATGAAGCAACATGGATATAAATGTGCTAAAAAATATCTATTTTACAGCGTGTAACCTGATTTGCAGTATTGTTTTGTCATAGAGCTGAATTGTTAGGCCTTGCTGATGACGTTGAAATGGCCAAATCCAAGAAGCATCAAATGTCACGACATCCAAAAAGACATAAACTTTGCATTTTCTCATATTTTAGGGCTGAAATGGATATGCTGCGATATTGTCCTGCAATTAAATAAATATTGAGCATGTTGGCAGGTGCTTTATGGCTGAATATGTGTCCAGACGTGTTCTCGGTCTTCTTTTCTGTGTCATACTTAACCATTATGTTTTAATTCTTTGGTTTTCTTGCTTCTCTACTTGTTTCGCTTGTCTCACAGGTATATCCCGCCCCCGATCGGACAGTGCTCCGCCCACACCTGTCAATAGGCTCAGTATGCCGCCGCCCACAATAATAACCAACACCACACCCCCCCATAACCGCAGGCACCGCCCCACCGCTGTTGCGAAGACAACCAGCAAAGCCTCAACGGTATGAGCATTGTACATCTTTAAGGCCAGACAAGAGATTTGTTGAGGTCAATTTGTAAAGAAAGTCTACACGCCAGCGCACATATATTCAAACGCGCAATCCTATAGACTTAAAGGAACACTCCTCTTTTTTTTGGAAATAGTCTAATTTTCCAACGAAATAGTTGAGGTTTACCGTTTTCGAATACATTCAGCCGGTCCCTTAGCGCGGTTTCATTCGCACAACAACAGTGCCTGGTGGCTCAAGAACGCAAAGCTTGAAATAGGTTCTAAGGTCCTTGAAAAAAAGAAAAGTTATCTCCGCACAAACTTCAAAAAACGCGAACCAGCGAGAAAGCTGACGGCGTGCACATGCGTATCACGTGTTAAAGGAACACTCCACTTTTTTTGGAAATAGGCTCATTCTCCAGCTCCTCTAGAGTTAAACAGTTGAGTTTTACTGTTTTTAAGTCGATCTCCGGGTCTGGCGGTAGCACTTTTAGCATAGCTTAGCATAGATCATTGTATCTGATTAGACCGTTAGCATCTCTCTCAAAAAAATTACCATAGAGTTTCGATATTTTTCCTATTTAAAACTTGACTCTTCTGTAGTTACATCGTGTACTAAGACTGACAGAAAATGAAAAGTTGCGATAGCCAATATGATTAGGAACTATACTATACTGCTGGTACGGCAGCAGTTCTTGATTATTACGCAGGAATGCAAGTTTAGTTCCTAGTCATATTGGCCTAGAAAATCACAACTTTTAATTTTCCGTCGGTCTTAGTACACGATGTAACTACAGAAGAGTCAAGTTTTAAATAGGAAAAATATCGAAACTCTTTGGTCATTTTTTTGAGAGAGATGCTAACGGTCTAATCAGATTCAATTATCTATGCTAAGCAATGCTAAAAGTGCTACCGCCAGACCCAGAGATTGTCTGAATGGATTTGAAAACACTAACTCAACTGTTTAACTCTTGGGGAACTGGAAAATTCGATTATTTCCAAAAAAAGCGAAGTGTTCCTTTAACACGTGATACGCATGTGCACGCCGTCAGCTTTCTCGCTGGTTCGCGTTTTTTTAAGTTTGCGCGGAGATAACTTTTCTTTTTTTTTCCAAGGACCTTAGAACCTATTTCAAGCTTTGCGTTCTCGAGCCACCAGGCACTGTTGTTGTGCGAATGAAACCGCGCTAAGGGTTTTCTGTTAGAACAGGTCGTGTTAGCGGCCCCTAAGTTAATAACATGATCTTTTGCAAAGGAAGTGAATATTAAGTTAAATGTTCAATTTAATGTCCCCAACTAAGCAAGCCAAGCCAATGGCAACAAAGGTGGAAAAACAACTAAATTGATAACTTTTTTTTTTAAACAAAAAATGTAACATCTCTGAACTTACTTAAGGACTGTGATGCAATTTTCTTCTGGAAACAAACTTTTGTATTGCATTATGTTTTTATTGTACAGCACATTGGTCAACCTAGGTTGTGTTTAATGGTGCTATTATATAAATAAAATTGACATTGACATTAATTTACTCTCCACTCCACAGACTGGCCAGACCAAAGGGTCGCACCAGCCGTCTTCCACGTCCCCTCTCTCCAGCCCAAACCAGACGAGCTCCGAGCCCCGACCGCTCCCGGCGCCGACCCGGCCCAAGGTCAACAGCGTGCTGAACCTGTTTGGCCAGTGGCTGTTTGACGCTGCGCTGGTTCACTGTAAACTGCACTCCGGCCTGAGCAGAGACAGCAGCATGACTGGTATGACTGTAATGCCCGTTATAATCAATCCTGCGGTCACCCGTTTTCCTTTGTTTTCATTTCTCTACTTATTTTTACCTGTTGATGGTTGAGTTTTTATTTCTTTTTCTTTTACAAAATATTCCTACCTGCAAGATTGTACCGCATTCAGGGTTGGTGTTACACTAGCGTAGATTCTGTGAAACAATCGTTTAGTATTTTGAGATGTTCTGGATTTTATGATTGTTTGTAAGTGAACATCTTATTAAAAAATACTATAAGATGCCAGCCATACACGCATAGAGACCTAAAATTGTATTTAAAATACAATTAAATGACAGCAAATTGTATTTCTGTAGCTCAAGCTCAAACCGTACATGAGAAACTGGAAAAATTAGAATATGGTGCAAAAGTTAATTTATTTCCGTAATTCAACTTAAAAGGTGACACTAATATATTATATAGACTCATTACATGCAAAGTGAGATATTTCAAGCCTTTATTTGCTTATAATTTTGATGATTATGGCTTACAGTTTGGAAACCCCAAATTAAAAATTAGAATATTGTGAAAAGGTTTTCATAAGCTGTACAAATAAAGGCTTGAAATATCTCACTTTGCATGTAATGACTCTATATAATATATTAGTTTCACCTTTTAAGGTGAATTACTGAAATAAATGAACTTTTGCACGATATTCTAATTTTTCCAGTTTCTCCTGTATATCATGACACTAGCAAAAATAGCCTAGGTCATGGGTTCGATTCCTAGGAATGCATGAACTGATAAAAATGTGTTCCTTGATGCGATGTAAGGGTGTGTTCACACTTAGTAGGTTTGCTTCAATTAAAATTAATTCTAGTGCATTTGCTCTGTTAGTGCGGTTCATTTGAATAAGTGCCATCCGAACCGAACTGTGCGCTTCTTGGTGCGGTTCATCTCAAATATGAGCGCAACATGGACCAAAGACATCAGAACCACGTGTTCATGCAGCATTTTGCACACAGCATTGGTTTGGATGTTTGGTAAGTTGTGTCCTAAAAATATACGTCATTAAAAGAACCGAACTACAAGTGTGAACATGCTTTAAGTCAGTTTGGATTAAAGCGTCTTCCAAATGCATACATGGATATAGAAAAACATGCATTGATAAATATGTCGATAGATTTTGAAGCTGATGCAAACACTTCTGTTAATTGGACATGACAAATATTAGCCGATTAATTGATTATAATTGCTATTTTTACGTGTATGTTAAGTTAAAGTAGAGTTATGATTCAGCTGTTGCACTCATGTCAACTGAAAAGTTCTATTGTATGAATAAATTAGCAAATAGGCATTTAATTTGATGAGAATGTGGGATTAATCCAGTGTTTTATGTAGTGCATTGATTGAGTTGATAGCGTTGCGTACATCTTTTCTTTTCTTGCATTTGTTTTTGTTCAGTTTTAATTTGTGCATGATTGGGTAATTTTTAATGGTCTCCCTGTGTCTGTAAAACCACAAAAACAGAACAATAGTTTACTGAACTCTACTATTATTACTGCTGTTCTTTGATTTGTTTCCATTTTATCTCTGTTATCTTGCAGCAACATTTTTCCAAATTCTTCTTTCTTATAAATCTTGTAAGTAGGAACACAAGCTTTACCAGTTGCAGTTATTTGGTTCATTTCAGTTTGTTTACTTCAATCTTTTTCTTTCGTTACACTTGTCACTCGTTCATTGTTGCCGTACTTGTTTTCTTGGGGCAAGAGACTTGCGCATAAACTTGCTTGAGTTAAAGGTCCGGGAGTGTTTTTGACTGCTGCCCAAATCTCATTGGCTCAACTGCAACAAATATTCAGGATCCTATAAGGCAGAGACACCGTGCCGATGCTTTACGAGTGTCACGTGACCCGAGAATGTTTGTTGCGTTTGATCCGTCTCCTTGATTCAACTTACCCGCCATCATTAAAACTAGTTCCTACCCATATCATCTCCTGAAGGACCTCTACTAACTGATCTTCTCCAAAGAAACACACCAACCAATGTTATTTTGAGTTTTTGCCCAGCATTTATTTGACAGCTTTTTGTTTTACGTTAGCGTTTGATTCATTTTTTTTTCAGTTTTCATTTGTTCCTTTTATGTTATGTATGGATATTTATGCATGTCGTGGTTGTTGGTGCAATTTGTTTCAGCCATATTGTGCCTAAATGTCTTAATTTAGGATGCTGGACTATAAAAAATTGGCCTTTAATCAACGTTTGTCTGACATGAAATCCAACTGACATGCTCTGATAACAGGGATACTGACCAGGAGATGTTCTGTTCTGTCTCGAGTCATTGCACATTATGGCTCTGCAATGAGATTTTGTGTGATCTGAACAAGCCCGAGTCCTTCAAATAGATACAAACGTGCCGGTGTCGCAAAAGTCCCATTAGATTAGCACTCGCTTCCTACTGCAAATGAAATTATGCCTGTCAAACAAATGTAATAAACTCCTGTGGAAGGATAAATCTTTTATAATTTGAATATTTATAGCTACAAATGATGATTAATATGTAGTAACATTTGAACACAGTGACTTTCACTGGACCCCTTTCACTCAGTATTTTAATATATATATATAATCGCATCCAAAATAAAAGTTTGTGTTTACATAATAAATGTGTGTGTACTGTATATAAATACACACACGTTTATGTATATATTTAAGAAAAAATAGTTATTTATATATAAAATATTTATATATAATATAAATTATATATAAATGTATATACATGCAAATATTTCGTAAAATATACAAGCATGTGTGTGTATTTATATATACAAAATAATTATACACAGTACACACACATTTATTATGTAAACACAAACTTTTATTTTGGATGCGATTAATCGTTTCACAGCCCTAATATTTATATATATATATATTTAATATATATATATCTGTCAGAAGTTTGGAATAATTACGATTTGTTTTAATGTTTCTTAAGCAGCAAAATCATCATATTAGAGTGATTTCTGAAGGATCATTTGTAGTAATGATGCTGAAAATTCAGCTTTGATCACAAGAATAAATTACACTTTACTATATATTCACATACATTACATTCACATTTTAAATTGTAATATTTTTTGTATTAATATATAATTTTATAGTTTAATATGACTTTTTTTTGCTGTTCTTGTAATCAATTTTCTTTCAAAAACATAAAAAAAAAAAATTAATTCCAAACATTTAATTCCAAAACTGTCCATTTTAATAATTATTTGAATGTTTATAATGTTGACGGTGTCATTTGCATTTTGAAGTTGCATTGTCTATATGCATCCACATATTTTGCCCGTTTAATAATACATCATGCAATTTGTCTTATAATTGGCAGTGCGTCAAAAGATCAAGTTAGAATAGTTGAAATGGTTTACATTACAGCTCTTGAACTTTGTGCGGTGCTGTAGTTTGATGCTTTGCTCCTTATAAAGTTCAATGCATTGAACGTTGACATCTTAAGGTGAATATGTTTGTTTATCATTAATATATTTTTAAAATATCCAGCATTGATATTTATTTGAGCATAAATTAAGTCTCAGCACATTCACAATACACATTGTTTCAAAGCAGCTTTACTGAAAATCATGATGTTAATGTTTAAAAGCTTAATATATTCATGCTTTATAGTCGTATTTAGCATATTAGAGCAAATTAGATGCCGTTTTTTAATTTTTCTACCTGTAAAATCTCTTTGTCGGTAATCCCTGTCATGGCCTCCTGCAATACGCATGAGAGAAGTGTCACTTAGTGTCTCTCTCTGTCTCTCTCTCTCTCTCTCTCTCTCTCTCTCTCTTGCTCGTTCTCTCTCTCTCGCTCGCTCTCGCTCTCTCTCTCGCTCGTTCTTTCTCTCTCTCTCAGCCCTGGCGACTCAAGCTGGAGTTGAACTGAGACGTAAAGGGTCTCAGATGTCCACGGACACCATGGTCTCCAACCCCATGTTTGACGCCAACGAGTTTCCTGATAATTACGAGTCTGGTCGAGCCGAAGCGTGTGGGGACGCTGTGTAGGATCTTCTGCAGTAAGAAGACTGGAGAGGAGATACTTCCAGTGTACCTGTCCAGGTAATCACTAGTTGTTCTCAAGGAATCACCTCTTCAATTTGCTCTGAATTTTGTTTTTGAGTCTCCTAGAATAGGTTTACATGCATCCAAGGTCATAAAACACTTTGATTTTATCATAATAATATACATTTCAGCAGCAGCTCTTTTCTCGCAGTGTCTGAAACGGTTAGTTTAAAGATTCAGTCTCTCTAAACTCCGCCTTTCTGAGAGCTGCTCGGCTCTGATTGGTCAGATGGCCCAGTCTGTTGTGATTGGTTGACCCATTACAGCACGTGTCAGAAACCAAACGGCCATTAGCATGTGATCAAACCGTGACGATGCTGTCGTTTTTACCGCCTCTATCTCATCAAAGTGTGACGACTCTTTCAGGCAGTTCAGATTCACTTACTTTTTTGAGACAATAACTTAATTTACCTGCACTTGGATCTTTGAAACTTTGCAGACCGCTGTATTACACCGTGTCCTAAAATGCATCAAAATCAATCAAAACCCACAGCCAATCAGAACAGCGTGTGGGCGGAGTCTCGTGGCAAGTGCACAGCACCAGAGAGGAATCCTGACGGCAATCGTAAGAAAATGGATGAGTAGCTACATAATCAAATTCACAAATATTACACCATTTAAACAGTATTCAAATACATAGGCTACTGAGTTACTAAAACAATCTTTGTCAAAGAATACACTTGTTTGTTCACAGTTTGAACGTTCTTGTTTCCATTCGTTTAATTTCAAGATCTGAGGTGAATTATCCATTGTTGCTTTTACAGCTACAAAGCTGGAGCACTAAATGATATTCAAAGTCACATGACACGCTTTTAACATTAAATAAAGCACATAAACAGCGCCTGAGATTATCATTGCCACACTTTGTGTTTGTTGTTCCAGCGCGACGTCTCAGAAAAATAGAAACCGTTTCTAAAATAGAGTCGTCGCGGCTGGTTAGGACAAAAACTCTGATTAACATTTTATCGCGTTGCGTGTATTTAGGACACGGTGTTACACTACATGAAAGTAATATCTGAAAAAGTTAACTTTTGTTCTGTATCTGATTGTTCTGTCAGGTTCTACATGGTCCTGATCCAGGGTCTTCAGATATCAGACTTCATCTGTAGGCCAGTTCTAGCCAGCATCATCCTGAACTCTTCGGCTCTGTTCTGCTCCGATCTCAAAGGGATCAATGTTGTGGTTCCATACTTCATATCTGCACTGGAGACCATCTTACCTGATCGGTGAGCAATGCTTTCTGATGTCTGGATACAAAACTTCTAATATTTTCTGGGATTTTGTAAATAATGATTATTAGACTGTATTTAGCAGACTGTGTTTTTTGTGCTGGTACCTTTGGCTGTCGTGCACATCTGACCACCAAAGCTTTTCATACTTGTGCGTTGTTTGGTTTACAGCAGTGTCAGAAATGAACTTTCATTAAGGGGGGTATTTGCCACCTAAAATTCATTTCAAGGGGGATTTCTTTCTAACATTATGAGATGTATGCCTCATATTTTATGTCCAATTCTTACAATAAATCTATAATTCAAGTGGAATAATAATTCACTATAGGCTGTTTCCAATCCATTTAAGAGTGTCAACAAAATGCGTTTTAGAAGTGGCACAGAAGCTGCATCTAAAGCTGCATTTAGATGTATTTGCTATGAGTATGAATATTTAAATATATATATTTTGAATATTGCAATATAGTTGGCGCAATAGCCCAAAAACACAGTATCTTTTCCAAAATGTAACTCAATATTACCTTCTTGTTTATTAAACTGTTTTATAAAACCAATGTCACATTTGCAAGCTGATATTCAGGAAAAAAAGCACTCATGCTCGTGATATATTGCTGAACTATAGGATATAGAAATATGGTAAATGGACTGCATTTATATAGCGCTTTCACAGACCCAATGGCCACCAAAGCGCTTTACAATATTGCCTCACATTCACCCATTCTCTCACTCATTCATACACCGACGGCGGGTGTCAGCCATGCAAGGCGATCCAGCTCGTCAGGAGCAGCTGGGGTTAGGTGTCTTGCTCAAGGACACCTCGACACTTGGTCAGGTGGAACCGGGGATCGAACCACCAACCTTCCGATTTGTAGACAATCTACATGAACCACTGAGCCACTGCCGCCCCATATAAGATAAGGACTCATACGGAGTCATTTTTGCCCTCAAAAGTACACGATTTTTGGGGTCATTATATTAGGCCACATCACGCATGCACTCTAGGTGTATTTTAGTCAGTTTTTTTGCATTGTGAGTGACATACTCGATAACATCAGCTTCCACATTTTTAAAACAACAGCTATTATCAGGTTCAGTTCCTTTATTTGTACCCGTAGGTAGATTTGTTTTGCAGTGTCAGAGTTATAAACAGTATAAACAGAGTAACAAACACAGAAAATAAACATTAAACTAATAAAAAAGGAAATGGCGTCTGTGTCATCTGTGCATTTTGTTCCTCTGAGTAATGGCTGCTGGAACAAAGCTATTTTTATACCGCTTTGTTCTGCACTTTGGGAGTATATACCTTCGTCTGGAAGGAAGAAGCTGAAATTCACTGTGCAACAGGTGTGCATCATCATTTAAAATTGAGCCAGTTATCCGCTGTAACTGTCTGGTGTACAGGGACACTGGGCTAAACTGTGACACACCAATCAGCTTACTAGACCATTTAACAATTTGATTAGAGAGCTTCTGTTCTTTAAGGATAGACTCCCAAACCATGACGCCAAAGAGAAAGACCATCATGGTTTTGTCAATGTTGAAATAAGACGTTTCCTCAAACAAAATAAGCGCTGGTGCCCCTTTTTGCACACAGCCTCACAATTTGCCTCAAAGTTCAGTTTTGAGTCGATAGTTGTCCTGCAAGATATTTGTAGGATTGGATTAATTCCACTTTAATGGATGTAGCTTAATGCATGTGGGCATGTCCTCTCAAATCAATTATTTTGATATTATATTACAATAATAATAGATATTATTGTAAATTATGCCTATCCCACACCCCTACTACATGCTCGATTGTTAATGCATTTATTTCTGTTAATTTTGCTCCATCAGAGAGTTGTCCAAGTTTAAGTCATACGTGAACCCTACTGAGCTGAGAAGAGCTTCCATCCATATCTTGTTATCCATGCTTCCTCTTCCTCACCACTTTGGCAACGTCAAATCGGAGGTAATAATTAGTTTATTATCTAGTAATCTTCTTGGATCTCTGTAACTTAATTTTCTGAGGGAAAAAATTCAAATTTAATTGGCTGTGATTTTCTAATTACATTTGCAGATTCTGTTGGAAGGGAAATTCAGCAATGATGAAAACTCCCTCCATGAGAAGGCGGTCACCTTCCTTTCCCTGAAGCTGCGATTGGTCAATATTTTGATCGGCGCCTTACAAACAGAGACAGACTCGATCAATACACAGATGATACTGGGTACGGCTGCCTGTTCAATATGTCCATTTACTATTTTGTCAAGTGAAATGTTAAAAGCAAACTATATATATGTATACTTTTTTATATTATTATATTAAAATAACTTTATTATTATTATTATATTATGTTATTAAAGCAATAATGAAGTATTTAGTGATTACAGAAGAAAAATAATAGTGTCAGCCTTATCGTTAAATTAAACCGTAAAAGTTTCCAAAATTACAGTATTTTTTATTTATATTATGTATTATCTCAGGATAAAGGGAACAGCAAATGTGCAATATTCCTATATGGAGGTAATTGTTTTTATTGTGTGTTTGTTGTAGGTTTATACTGTTCTTCTTTTTTTACTGTACCTTCTCAATGTCTATTTATCGAGTGTAGTTTTGTTAGTTCTTCTTTTATGTTGACTCAATGAGCTTTGCTTCAAAAATGCCTTTGTACTTCTACTAGTACATGTACAAATGGCAAATAAAACTTCAATTAATCAAATCAAATTGAAAAATCATAATTATGCAAACTTGCGGTGGAAAGGCTGTTCTAAAACTTCATCTTCCCTTAAAATGCAATAGATCTCGATTATCTAAAATAAGTGATGGTTAAAGGAATATGAAGTAGGCTTTTCAGTCAGAAGAATTATTTTTTGCTTTAATCCCTGTGAGTGTCAATAAAACTTCACATGTGTCTTTTTACAGCGGCGATGCTGAATATCGTCCAGGATTCGGCTCTGTTGGAGTCTGTCGGTGCCCAAGCTGAAGTGGTATGAGTTATACTTGTTATTAATTGAGCTTGAACTGGATTTGAATTGTCTGCTAGATGATATGAGACCCTGGACCACAAAACCAGTCCAATTTTTTTAAATTGAGATTTATACATCAAATGAAAGCTGAATAAATAATCTCTCCATTGATGTGTGGTTTGTTAGGATAGGACAATATTTGGTCGAGAATTACAACTATTGAAAATCTGGAATCTGAGGGAGCAAAAAATCTAAACGTTGAGAAAATCTCCTTTAAAGTTGTGCATTTATGTTCACGATTGTGCTGCATTCACTCACAAAAATACATGTTTTATATATTTACGGTAGGGACATTTACTAAATATCTTCATGGAACATGATCTTTACTTAATATCCTAATATCCTTAATATGTATAGTTTGCTATTGCCACAGATATACCCGTGCGGCTCCAGACTGGGTTTGGTGTCCAGGGTCACATATGTGATGAACATTTACAATTCCCCAGTTATAAATGGCATTGATGAAGTGCTGGTGTGAATGTGTCTTGTAGGGCAGTGTGGATGGAAGCCATTCTCTGGCTAAGAGCCACAGTCGCAATAACAGTGGCATCAGCAATGCTAGCGCTGGCAGCTCCGAAGCCACGACTCCTGACAGCGATCGACCCGCTCAAGCCCTGCTGAGGGACTACGGTAAGAGACACTAATGCAGAACCAACCACCGCATCCGAACTGCATTAGAGGCGTTTGAGCTTTCGACTGTTTGACTTTGACCAATTGCTTTCATTCCTCTTATGCATTTAGCAAGTTCAGAAGACAGGTTTCACAATATATTTCAGTAATTTAATTTAAAAGGTGAAACTAATATATTATATACACTCATTACATGCAAAGTGAGATATCTCAAGCCTTTATTTGTTATAATTTTGATGATTATGTCTTTCAGCTTATGAAAACATTTTCACAATATTCTAATTTAAAATTTGGGATTTTTAATAATAAGCTGTAAGCCATAATCATCAAAATTATAACAAATAAAGGCTTGAAATATCTCACTTTGCATGTAATGAGTCTATATAAAAGTAAACAAGCTGAAAACACACTTCCTGGAAAACTTGTATTGCTTTTCTATAGCAATAAGCTTCAAATGTCAAATTTTTTTTTTTTTATGAAACCAAAGTAAAAGTATGCATGGTATTATAATGTTATACTAAAACTAAAATTAAAACAATGGGGGATAAAACATCTCAAGCACATAGTATAATGTAAGTGGACTTTTTTTTGTGTGTAATTGCGCCATCCGTAATTGTAAACGCGATTACAAGTTTGATTAA